>MU755541.1:77347-98682 GCA_026770625.1 Nicotiana glauca
AAATTATTCATTCAAAGATTATACATCGATCTATTTTTATCTATCATTAATATTCCCAGAATTAATACACAACTATTTCAGAAATCATCAATTAAAGTAGATGCAGCTTCCCTGGCTTAAAGGACGGAACTCCAGCAAGAAATCTATTGAAGAGTTGGCGCTGGGTTAGCCGAAAATCAAAGTTTATCCGGTCCCTGAAAAATTCGCTTTTTATGATTACATCGGCAATAATCCAGAAAAGGGTGGATTGTTCATAGCGGACTCAATTCATCCGGGGGTTCATTCATTATGAACTAAAAAGTGGTTGGCTGATTAGTGAGGTCTTAAAAATCTCCTTTGGTCTTTGCATCATCTTCAAGAATAATCTTGTGCATACAGAAGGCGGGGCTTATTCCCCGAATATCATCTAGAGTCCATCCACTTACCTTCTTCTGCTTTTGGAGAACCACCAATGTGGTATCTACCTGCATGTTAGTAAGACAAGAGGAAAGAATAACTGGCAAAATTGAATCAGGGTCTAAAAAATTCATACCTGAGGTGTAGAGGCAACGAATTCAACTCCAATACCCGAGGTTCCTCGATTGAGGGCTTTGTTGGAGGAGTATTCCTATTCTCAAGATCCAAAGATAGCTTCCGAGGCTCATAAGAGTAAGAGCCCATTCCATGTAAAGCATTGACACACTCCACACGGCTTTCATCCTCATTTACATCAAGATTCAACAAAACCGCCTCTAGAGGGTCCTCCACATTGATCATTGCACTAGTATCATCAATTATCACTGGCGTGACAAGATCCACAAATGAGCACACTTCAACATAGTTGGGCTGCTTCTTTGACTTACACAAATGACATACCACTTTTTCATCACCCACTCGAAAAGTGAGTTCCCCTGCTTCCACATCAACTAAGGCCTTCCCAGTTGCAAGAAAAGGTCTTCCCAAGATTATGGGCACCTTAAAATCGACCTTGCAGTCAAGAATCTATACCATCAAGATAAATTTGTCCACCTGGACAAGAACATTATCAGTAATACCTAATGGTCTCTTCATTGATATATCTGCCATTTGCAATCTCATGGAAGTCGGCCTCGTTTGCCCAATACCCAAAGTCTTAAAAACTGAGTAGGGCATCAAGTTGATACTTGCCCCCAAATCACATAGAGCTTTAGCAAAGTTTGCACTCCCAATGGTGTTAGGAATGGTGAAAACACCGAGATCTTCTAGCTTCAGAGCCATTGCATGCACTATTGCACTCACTTGGTGGATCATTTGATAGTTTCACAATTCATGGATCTTTTCTTTGTCACCAAATCTTTCATGAATTTAGCATAACTTGAAATTTGTTTTAGAGCCTCCACCAAAGGCACATTAATGGATAAGCTCTTCATCATGTCAATGAATTTCTTGAACTGATTCTCATTTTTCTTCTAAGCTAGTCTTTGAGGATAAGGTGGAGGTAGCCTTGAAAAAGGTGCCTTGACTTTAGGCACGACCATTTGCGGCATGTCTATTACATGTTCCCTAGATAGGTTCATGTCATTCTATGTTTCCACCTCGTTATCTTGGATATCAATCCTCACTTCTTCATTCAAGTTCTCCTCAACCACATTCTTAACCACCAAAGGGACCTCATTTTCTTGCAACTCAACTTCATCACTCAAAATTGCTTGTTGATTGGAGGCATTCACATAACCGCCTCGTCCACTCCTTGTAGTTACTGCCAATGTATGCCCAATATTGTTACCACCCTTTGGGTTGAGTACCGTATCACTAGGTAGAGCCCCCTTAGGGTGAGTGTTCAAGGATTATGAGATTTGGTCTAACTGAACCTCCAAGTTTCTTATTGAAGTATTGTGGGAACCAACTAGGCATCCGAGTCAGCATTCTTCTTCATCATCTGTTCGAACATCATTTCAATTCTCCCCGTGTCATTGTTGGATGAACTAGGACCTTGGGATGGAAATGGGGTTAGATTGTTCGGTTGTTGATACATTGAGGGCCTTTGAAAGCCTTGCCTCCGATTTCCTTGATTGTTATTATTCCAACCACCCTAATTGTTGTTTTCACCCCAGTTGTTGTTGTTACCCTAGTTACCCTGATTATTCTGACTATTGTTCTGGTTGCCCCAATTAGGATTTTGGTTGTTGTTCCCCCAATTGTTGTTCCCTTAATGTTGATTTCCCTAATTGCCCTGTGGCCTCCATTGTTGTTGGTTCGAAGAATTGGCCCTTTGGCCTTGATAGTTGTTCACGTATTGTACTTCTTCATTTTGTTCTTCATACCTATCATCTTGAAACCCACCACTATCTTGGTTGTATTGATCCAAATTCCCTTAGTTATGTTGCCCTATTTGTATTTTTTTGTTTACTAACATGTTGAAACCCTCCACAGCATTCACTTGTCGTGGAGATTGAACCTATTGTAATTGTGCATTTGCTAGCTGGTTCATAGTTGTTGTCAATTCTGTAATTGCCTGCCCATGATCATGGAGCTCTTTGTGCAAGTGAATAACCGTGGGGTCACCATGTGGCACATTTGCTCTACTTTTCCAAGCGGAAGAAGTGTCCACCATCTCATCCAATATCTCACAAGCTTGATCATATGGCATGTTCGTGAAGTTGCCCCCAACTAGTTGGTTCACTATGCACTGATTTGTTGTGTTAATGCCTCGGTAGAATGACTGTCGTACCATTGCCTCAGTCATATTATTGTTTGGGCATTTCTTCACCATGGTCCGGATTCGCTCTCATATTTCATGTAGCGGTTCGTTAGGATCTTGTTTGAAGGCTAAGATTTCATCCCTCAGGGTTGCCATGTGAGCCGGCAAGAAAATTTTTGCAATGAATTTATCCGTCAACTCATCCCAAGTCGTTATGGAATGGTTGGGAAGCCGTTCAAGCCAATCCAAAGACTTCCCCCTCAATGAGAAAGGGAATAATCTCAACCAAAGTGTATCTTCGGATATAATTGTTTGCTTTCTCCCCCAACAGGTATCCACAAACCCTTAAGATGCTTGTAAGCATTCTGATGGGGAGCACCTGTGAAATACCCTCGTTACACCAACAATGTTAGCATCACATTTGTAATTTGAAAATTTCCTGCCTGGATCTTGGGTGAGACAATTTCACTTGTATATCCTTGGTTGGGGAGCACTCGAGGAGCCATTCTTGGAGGTGGCGGGGGAGGTTCTGGAACATTATCCTTGTCCTGGCGGCCTCTCCTTTGTGCTTGAGGTACAAGAGGCACCTCAACATCTCCGTTATTATCAGCCTCCTCCCCAGGATCACATTTCTAAGAGGGTCATTATTGTTGTTGTTTGCCGGCATTTTGGTACCTGAATTGGCGACACACAAAAATTAGTATCACAAAAGGAAATGAAAACAATACACAAAACTATTTAGATAGATAGCCAAAACCATTATCTCCATGGCAATGACATCAAAAAGTGATCGCTGCCAACCCTGCACCACTGTAGAGTGGCGAGAGAGGTCGATGCAGCTTTTACTTGAATAGGTCGGGATCAAATCTACAGGGAGCTAGATTTGGAAATTGGATTCCTATCTAAACTAGCAATGTGTATTTTATCTTAATTACGTTCCTATCATAATTGTTCTTTTGATTACTTCTACTTATATTAATGAAATGCTAAATTAAAATAAGAATAATTGCTAGAAGGGTTTTCTAATAGGTAACGAGGCACTAGGAAAGTAACTCTCTCCTAGGTGAATACTTTATGGGATCTAAAGTCTAAGTCAAAGTTATTATGTTGGGGACTACGATATAGACAATGCATGGAACTACTCACTCTATACCTCTTGCTAGCTTGAGTGACTATCCGCTAATTGACTTTCTCAAGACCAATTGGGTGCCAAAATTATGCAAGCAATATAGGCTCAAGTTGGGTATTACTATCTCTAGGTTTAACCCTTTAATTGGGTCTATAAATCTCTTAAATGCACCCCAATTCCTTGTTGGACTAATTTTCCTAGACACAAGCGCTCTTTCTCAAGAAGAACCCAAATTAAAAAGGCACAAATTAGTGTTTACAACCACTAATTCAACATGGAAAACTGAAATCAATCCAAACATCAAACACCCATAAACATCTAAGCGTTAAAACAAAAGACCCATCAAATACCCACAGTAGGGTTGAGCCACAACCTTAGCTAATGAGTCTAGCTACTCATAATAATGGAAGAAAACTGATAAATATATGAAGAATAATCCATAATATTTAATTACAAAAAGATATAAAGATTCAGCATAAAAGTAGCTACAAATTACTCAAAATGGTACAAAACAACCGTTCACGTGCTTTGGAGACTAACTGATTACAAAAGATACCCCAAAAAATGTGAAAAGAAAGTATTTATACTAGGCGAATTTTCTGGACAAAAATACCCCTGACGGAGGTAGTGCGGACCGCGGAAAATGCACCACGGCCGCGATGAGGCTTTTTGGCTTGAATATTCACTCCCTGAATTTAGCCATCGCGGGCCGCACAAAATGCACCGCGGTCGAGGTGGCTTTATTGTGGTCCTCATAAAATGTTCCGCGGACCACATTGGCTTTAATTGTCCAAACTTCCAACTCTCTGAAACCCCCTCTTCGTGGACTGCATAAAATGGATTACGGCCGCGAGAAAACCTCCACGGACCGCACTGCTTTAAGTTCCAAATTTGCACCTCTCTGAATCTCCTCACCACGACCGCACTAAATGGATTGCGGCCGCGGTAGGTCTGTTGCACTGTGCTTTGAGTTGTTCTTGGTACTTGTGTATGTTTCACTCCTTTTTGAGTTAGTTTTTGACTACTTGTCACCTTTTTGACCAAACCCTGCTAACAAGCACAACATGAAAGCCTTTGGGACTATTTGTATACATTTTTAATCAAAACTCAAGTAAAAAGGAGTGTAAAATGAACTAGAATCCCTAGTTATCATCCTCATAACCAAGTTTGAAAGTTTTACTTACCTCAATCCGGAAAAAATTCTACTGCAAAATGCCTTTGCCTCTCAAATCGGTCTCAAAACGTCCTGAATGAAGCCACAAGCAGTACAATATAATTAGTATAGGCTAAAAGGATCAATTCCACAATAAAAATACTAAATTATAGCAAAAAATCAAAATCGGCCAAACCCGCCCTGTTTTCCACATCTCGAAATTTGATAAAAGTCACAGAACCCGAAAGCCCATTCACTCACGAGTCTAACCATACCAAATTTATCCAAATTCGATAAGAAAATCCCATTCAAAACCTCAAAATCTTACTCAAGAACTCTTTCTCTTTTTCCCTAATTTTCTACCCCAAATTACAAATCAGATGATGGAATTAAAGGTATAATCATGGAATTTAGCTAAAACCAAGTAAGAATCACTTACCCCAATCAACTCCTTGAAAATCCCTTCAATAATACCCTAAATCCGTGGTCTCTTGCTCAAAATATGAATAATGGGTTTAAACCCTCGTTTTTGAAATTTAACACTGCTGCCCAGATATTACTTCATCGCGAGCGCGGCCTTTACCTCGCGTTCGCGTAGCACAAATGATTCTACTGCCCAAAACCCTCTTCGCGAATGTGACTACCCTTCCGGGAATGCATAGACCAAATGACTGGTGTCCCCAGCTGCTTCACTCCTCTTCACGATTGCGTTACACTTCTCGCGTTCGCAATTCCTCGAATGACCACACCTTTATGAACGCGGGCTCCTCTTTGCGAACGCGAAGATAAAACTTCCATCAGATTCCAAGTACACTTCACGAATACGAGACCCCTCTCGCGAACGCATAAGAGGAAACCAGATGAGCTAAAAACCAACAACTTCAGCTATTTCACCAACTCAAAACCAAGTCCGTTAACCACCCGAAATTAACTCGAGGCACCCGGGACCTCTACCAAAAATAATAAAAAGTATGATAACCCGATAAGAACTTAGTTGAATCCTAAAATTACCTCAAACAACATCAAAAATACGAATTACGCACGAATTCAAGCTTAATGAACTTTAAAATTTTTAAATTCCACAAATGACGTAGAAACCTATCAAATCATATCCGATTGACCTCAAATTTTGCACACAAGTCATATTTGACACCATGAACCTACTCCAACTTCAAAAAATTCAATATGACCCCGATATCAAAAAGTCCACCCTCGGTCAAATTTTTCAAAATTCTAACTTTTGCCAATTCAAGCATAATTCTAATGCGGACCTAAAAATCACAATATGTACATGCTCCTAAGTCAAAAATTACCTAACAGCTAACAAAACCATTAAAATTCAACTTCGAATTCATTTACACATAAGTCGATATTTTCGGTCAACTTTTCCAACTTAATCTTTCAATTAGGAGACTAAGTGTTTCGATTCACTCTAAAATCTCCTCGAACCCGAACCAACTAATCTGGTAAATCATATGATATCTGTAGAATATAAAAGGAGCAGTAAATGGGAGAACGTGGCTACAACTCTGAAAACGACCGACCGGATCGTTACAAAAATTATTATATTTTCTAATCTTAAGTTGTATTTGAACTTATTTTTATTATGTTGGAATTTGAAATACGTTAAAATAGGGGAGGTGCCATGGTGCATGCTATTTGCTGATGACATAGTTCTGATTGACGAGACACGAGGTGCTGTCAACGAGAGGTTGGAGGTTTGGAGACATGCCCTTGAGTCTAAAGGTTTCAAGTTGAGCAGGACGAAGACGGAATACGTCAAGTGCAAAATTTGGGGTTGAGCCGACGGAAGCGGGAGCGAACATGAGGCTTGACTCTCAGGTCATTCCCAAGAGGGGTAGTTTTAAGTAGCTTGGGTCGGTTATTCAGGGAATTGGGGAGATTGATGTGGATGTCACACATCATATATGGGTGGGGTGGATAAAGTGGAGGTTAGCATCGGGAGTCCTGTGTGACAAGAAAGTGCAACCGTTACTAAAAGGTAAGTTTTATAGAGTAGTGGTTAGGTCTGCCATGTTGTATGAGACTGAGTGTTGGCCGATTAAGAACTCACATATCCAGAAGATGAAAGTAGCAGAGATGAGGACGTACGGGCATACAAAGATGGATAAGATTAGGAATGAAGATATTCGAGAGAAGGTGGGCGTGGCCCCCATGGAGGACAAGATGCGGAAAGCAAAACTCAGATGGTTCGGGTACACTTAGAGGAGGAGCACTGATGCACCGGTGATGAGGTGTGAGCGACTGGCTATGGCGGGCAAGAGAAGAGGTAGAGGGCGACCTAAGAAGTATTGGGGAGAGGTGATCAGGCAGGACACGATGCGACTTAGGCTTACTAAGGACATTGCCCTTGACGGGAAATTGTGGAGGTCGAGCATTAAGGTTGTATATTAGGGGGAAGTTGTGAATATTTCTATGGCGCACCAAGGTGAGATTAGCCAGTTAGGAGTTAGTTTTAGGATGCTAGCGGTCATCTACTGATGAAGGCTTTATCTGCTAGTTATTATCATACTTTCCATCTATTTTGTATTTCTTATATTGCTGTTATTTTATTATGATTCTATTGATGGTACTAATATATCGTCTCTTGTGGCCTTCTTGAGCCGAGGGTCTCCAGGAAACAACATCTCTGCCCCTCAGGATAGGGGTAAGGTCTGCGCACATATTACCCTCCCCAGACCTCACTTGTGGGATTACACTGGGCCCTTATTGTTGTTGTAAAATATTATTATTATGATTTTGAAATTATATTTTATTTATGATTCCAATTTATTTATTTTTAGTAGTAATGACTTGCTATTTCATATTGTATGTTGTTCATTCTTAGTTAGGATGGATAGATTAGCTTTGTCAAACAATTGAATAATGTTATGACAATATATTTATGAATATTAATTTTTTTTATGAAACATGCATTCAAGATGTTCTTATAAAACATATGTTTTTAGTTTCTATAATTAATTAAACTAAATATTATTAATTTAAAAATATATCAATTATTTCTATAATATAAGTATAAATATATGATGACTAATTAATGTATATTCAAGAAAAAAATGCATCTTAAATGCCAAATCTAATATCATTTATATGCACATATTTATTATATTTATTTTTAAGTTTTGATAATTACCTCATTTAAAATTTAATTGCGTTATGATAAATAAATATGTCGTTGTAATTATTATATTGTATAATTACTAGCATGTGTAATTACTGCCTATTAATTGCATAAATTCCAATTACTGGGTGGCATCCAAACAAACCCCAAAAGTCTTGCTTATAATGATAGGATCCCTCATTACATTAGCCTCATAGGCCAATAACATTAACAATTATGTCCCAATCCGAAATAAACTTAGGGTCGGCAAAATAAATCCTCACTTTTTTATTTAATTCATCATCAAGCTAAAAATAAATAATAGTAGTATATAGTAACGTAGTAACTATAAAAAAAAAATAGCACTCCCTCCGGTCTACAATAGTGAATAATTTGCCTTGGGCACACCCATTAAGAAAATACTAAACCCTAGACAAAAATAGTTAGTGTGACTATACAAACTAGCCTTAATTAAATGTTGCAGCATAGCTAATATGAGTAGTAAAAAACTTTTAAAGGATTCGTATATAAGGGCAATTTTAGAAAAATAAATTACTTTTTTTCTTGGTTATATAAATGGATACTTATTTTGGACAAAAATAAAAAGATAAATTGGTCAATTATTATGGACCGGAGGAGTAATTATATTAAAAGTGCTCTAACAAATGTAAAGTCTATTCCTAACTAAGTATCATCTATTTGTTTTTTTCTTCTCTATTGTGCTATATCTTTAGCTAAGTCTGCATTAATTTCAAAAATTTGTAGGTCTTTCGAGATAACTCCCATGCTTACTTAAATTTAATAAAAAGAGGGTTTGGATTTCTTCTTCATTTATTTCACATATTTTATGGAATTTTTAGTTGAGAAAGGATGTAAGGAGTTATTTGATAACAAATTAATTTAGTATTTTAGAAATTCTAATAATTAAAAATATCAAAAAGTCTTCGCTATTAGAATGATTAGAACTACAGATTTCTTGATATTTGAAGAATAATGTGGTAAAACTTGTCACGAAAGAGCTTTCAATTAGGCAGTGTTTATGATGTTAGGGAGTTTTCTATCACGTTCAAAGGAGTATTGTTTCTCAAATTCAAAAGTTTAAGAGGGTTGGTGAAAGTGGGTATGATTGAAATTTACTCAAACCTTTATATAAAATTTTTAAATAGTATTTGAAGATTTGTTAATCAACTGCTTTTATAATTATTAAATAAATATAAGAACTGCAAGGAGAGCCTAATACAGTATTATTTATCTTCTTAGTTTTTTTTTTATTATAAATTATTCATGGACCTGGGGAAAAATGACAGAAAAACCAGCAAATATTGGAGTTGTCTTAAACAAAAATGACTGAATCTTATCCCTAATTTTTATTAAGTTAGAAAATACGACAGAATCTTATCCATGATTATTATTAAGCAAGGCGATTTGCTAATCCAAACCATATATATATATATAAAGATGGTAATAGTTCTAATCAAAGTTGTTGGTGATGCAACTAGCTCCATTGCAGTTCTAGTAAATGGATCCACCACCTCTTTCTTTGAACCAAGTAGGGGCATCTGGCAAGGGGACTCTCTATCTCCCAATATCTTCATTCTTTACCAAGAATTGCTAACTAGATACATTGAATATCAAGTTAGTATTTTCAATTGAGACACTATCACTATTGATAGAAAAAGCCCAAGTTTTTCACATTTATTTTTTGCCGATAATTTAACACTTATAGCAAAGGTAAATGGATCCACCGCCTCCTAAAGGATGATTTAAGCTAAATGTGAATGCTAGTTATGATAACTCCAAAAGTTTCATAGGGGGAGTTTTTCGCAACAACAATGGGCACTTGATTGTGGGATTTACCAAACACATTAATGCCATGGAGGCTCTGGAAGAGGAATTAAAAGCTATAAAGCAGGGAATAAAAATAGCCCACGAATGGAACCTATTTCCACTTCAAATTAAATCAGATTGCGCAGAAGGCATAAATGGTCTACTATATTGTAATAAATTTTTTGACAATATTGTCTTTTACTGCAAGTCGTTAATGCACCAAGGGAAGGTGATGCTCCTCCAGCACACATTTAGGGAGTACAACAAAGTAGCCCACATGCTGTCCAAGATGGAAGGAAGACCAGAAGTGAAGAAGAGAGTTTTTGTAATAGCACCAAGTGTAGTTCTGGACCTTTCAAACTATGATCTAGACAAAGATCGTTATTATACTAAGTACTTATCTATGGACGCTTGCAATAGTTTAGCAAGCCTAGGGAATCAATGTGTCCTGAGTGATACACTACTAGACAATATTGTAACAAACGCTACTTAGTTTTCAATATATATATTTCCTATTTGCTCAAAAAAAAAAAAATTGTTGTTGGTGATGGTTAACACCATGACCATGTCTTAACTTTGATAGCCATCAAATGAACCTAGATCTCCACCGCAGATGGAACAAAAAGCCTTTGATGCTTTTCGTAAAAAGTAAATATCGATAAGCAAAAATTGTACACTTTTAAACGCAGTTTAATGAAGTATAGCATGTTAGTAATTATCATTTCCAGCTATAAATTCATACTTACAATAGACAGTTACTAGTAATTATAAAAATAATTTAATATTATTAAATTTCTTTACATTGCGAATGTATAAACCTTTTTGCAAATTTTTGGACGGCTATGTCTGTGTATTGACAATTTCCACCTAAAGTGTGAATGGGTTTAGATTCTTGAGTTTTCCGGATACATAATTCCCTAAAAAGTAGTGGTTGGTGAACTCAAAGATATGATACCTTGCATCTTTTTTGAAAATTATACGAAAACCCTTAATTTTTTAAATTTTAATGTGTGTTTATTCAAAGTGAGCTTACCTACCGTTTCTTAGGCTCGTATATTCGGAGAGGAAAATCAGTTCGAAACAGGACTAAAAGGAACGGAGAAAATCACTACAAAAATGTTTTTATTTTGCAATCTTTTTATTGTACAATTATGTGAAATTTTAATACTTTGCCAGTCACAGAGATGTCACGACCCAATTCCCACCCGATCGTGATGGCGCCTTTCGTGAAGACAAGGCCAATCAACAGAACAATAGCACCTCATTTTAACGGTTATTTAGCATGAATAAGTCAAAAACATAGATAATGTACTCATAAATGTGGAATAAAACGTGATAAACATGGATACCATCCCGAATCAGTCCGAAATCGGGGTGTCACAAGTCACGAGCTACTACAGAGTTTACTAAAATACTACAAGACTGGAACTAGGAACAAAGTCCGAAGATAATGTAAATACAGAGGATAAGGGAGAAAACGGGGCTATGGACGTCGACAGCTACCTCGTCACTCCTAGTCCGCCTGGTCTGGAAGGAAATCAGCGTTCATGAACGAACTCTGCTACGTCTGTATCTGCTCACATGGTGCAGGGAGTAATGGAGTACTCCGACCCAGTGAGTAATAAAAATAAATAACGATTGAGAATATAAAATCCCATGAAGGCACAAATAATGCTATCTCAAACAGTAAAATCAATTAAACAGTAAAACCAGTGAAATATATAGCAAGAATTCTCTTTAAAAACAGTTAAAACAAATATTCTCAACCAGTAAGAAATGCTCAGAAACCTACCCCTCGGGCGCAATATCAAACTCTCAGCACAGTATCAGCCCCGCGGGCTCAGTATCAATCACACAGTACAACATCAGCCCCTCGGGCTCACTCTCAAATCACATGGGTACCCGCGCTCACTGTGCGTGAGTAGACTCCGGAGGGGCTCCTACAGCCCAAGCAATATCAATAAGGCCTGAAAGCCTGAACATATCAATATGAGGCCTGAAAGCCTCCTCACAATACACTCGAGGCCTGAAAGCCTCCTCACATATCGCTCGAGGCCTGAAAGCCTCCTCACATATCACTCGAGGCTTGAAAGCCTCCTCACATATCACTCGAGGCCTGAAAGCCTCCTCACATCACTCATCATATCCTCACACATAGCCCTCGGCCTCACTTAGTCCAAAAATAGTCATAAGCCCCTCGGGCATCAATAAAACAATGATGCTCAGCTCGAACAATAGTTCAAATATCAGTTAAAACTCCAAGTTTGAGTAAAAATATAGCTGAGTTCATGAAACAGTGTAATTCAAATGGACTGAGTTCAAATAATATTTCAAATAGTGAGGAAAACAGTGATGATAGCTCATAAGGAGTTCAAACAGTCGGCAATAAGCCCCAAACATGGCAATAAGCCCAAGTCATAGTGAAAAACAACAAGTCATAGCTAAATACGTGGTAAAATATCATCCGGACTGGACCAAGTTACAATTCCCAATAGTAAATGACCCCGCGTTCGTCATTGAACGCGTGTCTCATCCCAACACAGGACCAAGTTGTACAAATCCGGGGTTTCAAACCTTCAGGGCATCATTTAAAGTCATTACTCACCTCTAGCCAGCCAAAGGTTTAGCTCGATATGCCCTTTCCTCTCGAATCGATCTCCTCGCGCGTCGAATCTGATCAAAACCACAAGGAATATGTCACAATAGGCTAAGGAATCATAACCCAATCGAAAAGACTCGAAAAATATAAAAAATCACGAAGTTGGCAAAACCCGAGCCCCGGGACCTCTTCTCGAAAAATTACAAAATTTACATCACCGGACTTCTCGTCTCGCCACGAGTCTATACATATCAAGTTTACTAAAATCGAAGTCCATTTGGCCCTTCAAATTCCATTTTTAAATCACCAAGTTCCAAAGCCCTAGCTTCACTCTCTTTTGATGAATTTCAACCAATTTCCATGTTAAATCTATCATAATTTCATGTATTTAGGCCAAGGAACTTACCTCCAATCCCAACTAGTCGAAATCCCCCTTCAATTCCGTCCAATAGCTCTCAAACTCGCTTAAAAATGGTGGAAATAACATAAGCCTCGCGGAACAAAATGAATATAAACCCTCCTGGCTTCAGGGGTTTCCGCTTCCACGGTCCCTACGCCCCCTTCCGAGCAACTGCTTCTGCGAAACCTAAGGCCGCTTCTGCGATATAATTTCCGCTCATGCGGAACTTCACCTCCAGGCAAAAATCAGCTTCTTCGGACTCGCCTAAGCGAAAAAGGTTCCGCTTCTACGGAACTACCCTACTCAGCTCTTGACCGCTTTTACGACCACCATTACGCTTCTGCGGAACCGCTTCTACGGTCCATTTCCGCAGAAGCGATCATACCAGATACCAGCTAAAAATCTGCTATTTCTCAACTCAAATTTCATCCCGTTAGCCATCCGAAATCACCCGAGGTCCTCGGGACCCCAACCAAAGGTACCAACACATCTTAAAACATTATTCAAACTTGCTCCAATCATCAAACCACCTCAATTGACACCAAAATCATCGAATTACATCGGATTCAAGCCTAAGTTTCTTAAAAACTTCCGAAACACGCATTTGATCAAAACCCGTCCAAAACACCTCCGAATGATCTAAAATTTTGCACGCACATCCAAAATCACTTAACGAAGCTACAGCAACACTCGGAATTCCATTCCGACCCTCGGATCAAAATTTCACCTATCAACCGTAATTCGCGAAATACTAACTTCGCCAATTCAAGCCTAATTCTACACCGGAACTCCAAAATTACTTCCGATCACACTCCTGAGTCACAAATCATCCCCCGAAGCTAACCGAATCATCGGAAATCAGATCCGAGCCCTCTAACTCAATAGTCAACATCCGGTTGACTTTTCCAAAACAAGCCTTCCTTAAAGAGACTAAGTGCCTCATTTCCATCTAAAACCAATCCAATTCGACTCGATCACCCAAAATATAGATAATGAAGCATAGAGAAACATAAGATGAGGGAAACGGGGCGGTAACTCATGTGACGATGGGCTAGGTCATCACATCCTCCCCAACTAAAACAAATGCTCATCCTCGAGCGGGTCAAGAAACATACCTGGAGCCTCAAACAAGTAAGGGTATCTGCTCTGTATCTCCCTCTTGGTCTCCCAAGTAGCCTCCTCCACGGGCCGACCTCTCCACTGCACCTTCACTGAAGCTATATCCTTTGATCTCAACTTTCGAACCTGACGACCCAAAATAGCCACTGGCTCCACATCATATGTCAAGTCATCATCCAACTGAACCGTGCTGAAGTCCAACACATGAGATGGGTCCCCTACATACTTTCGAAGAATAGATACATGTAATACCGGATGCATGCTAGACAAGCTGGGTGGCAAAGCAAGCTCATAAGCCACCTCCCCAATCCTCCTAAGTATCTCAAAAGGCATTGCCCAATGAACCGAGGACTCAACTTCCCTTTCTTTCCAAACCGCATAACGCCCTTCATGGGTGAAACCTTTACCAAGACCTTCTCACTTATCATATAGGACACATCCCGAACCTTCTGGTCCGCATAACTCTTCTGGTGCGATTGAGCTGTACGAAGCCTCTCCTGAATCAACTTCACCTTCTCTAAGGCATGGTTCTGTCCCCAATTACCTAGCCTCGCCGGGCTCGAACCATCCAACAGGAGATCTACACTGCCTCCCATACAACGCCTCATACGGAGCCATCTGAATGCTCGACTGATAGCTGTTGTTGTAGGCAAACTCTGCAAGCGGCAAAAACCCATCCCATGAACCCCCAAAATCAATAATACAGGAATGCAACATGTCCTCCAATATCTAAATAGTGCGCTTGGACTACCCGTCCATCTGAGGATGAAATGCTGTGCTCAACTCCACCTGTGTACCTAGCTCCTGCTGAAAAACTCTCCAGAACTGAGAAGTGAATTGAGTACCCCTATCTGAGATAATAGACATTGGAACCCCATGCAATCAGACAATCTCCTGGATAAAGATCCCTGCCAGCCGCTCCGAAGAATAGGTAGTACATACTGGAATGAAGCGCGCGGACTTGGTCAGCCGATCTACAATCACCAAACAGAATCAAACTTCCTAAAAGTCCGAGGGAGACCACTCACAAAATCCATAGTAATCCTCTCCCACTTTCACTCAGGAATAACCATCCGCTGAAGAACACCGCTCGGCCTCTGATGCTCGTACTTTACCTGCTAACAATTGAGACACCGAGCTACATAACTCACAATATCTTTATTCATTCCCCTCCACTAGTAGTGCTGCCTCAAATCCTGATACATCTTTGCGGCACCCGGATGAATAGAATACCGTGAGCTGTGGGCATCCTCTAATATCAACTCCTGAAGCCCACCCATATTGGGCACACAAATCAGGCTCTGCATCCTCAACACACCATCATCATTAATAGTCACATCCCTGGCATCATCATGCTGAACCCTGTCCTTAAGGACAAGCAAATGCGGATCATTATACTGGCGCTCTCTGATGCGGTCATACAAGGAAGACCGAGAAACTACACAAGCCAACACCCGACTAGGCTCCGATATGTCTAACCTCACCATCTGATTGGCTAAAGCCTGGACATCAACTGAGGGCCTCTCTCCAACTGGAATGTACGCCAAGCTACCCATACTAACCGCCTTCCGGCTCAAAGCATCGGCCACTACAGTGGCCTTCTCCAGGTGGTACAAAATGGTAATATCATAGTCCTTGAGCAGCTCTAGCCACCTCCGCTGCCTCAAATTAAGATATTTTTGCTTGAATAGATGCTGAAGACTGCGATGATCAGTGAATACCTCATAGGATACTCCATACAAGTAGTGCCTCCAAATCTTCAAAGCATGAACTATAGCAGCCAACTCCAAATCATGTACAAGGTAGTTCTTCTCCTGGGGCTTCAACTGACGAGAAGCATATGCAATAACTCTACCCTCCTGCATCAACACACATCCGATCCCAACTCTCGAAGCATCACAATACACAGTGTAAGAACCTGAAGCTGATGGCAATACCAATACTGGAGCCGTGGTCAAAGCTATCTTGAGCTTCTAAAAGCTCTCCTCACACTCATCCGACCACACAAATGGAGCACCCTTCTGAGTCAACTTGGTCAAGGGCGATGTGATAGAGGAAAATCCCTGAACAAACCGGCGATAATAGCCTGCCAACCCAAGGAAACTACGAATCTATGTGGCTGAGGTCGGTCTAGGCCAACACTGCACCACCTCTATCTTCTTCGAGTCGACCTGAATACCCTCGCTGGACACCACGTGCCCCAAGAAAGCCACTGACCCAAGCCAAAACTCACACTTGAAGAACTTTGCACAAAGCTTCTCCTCCCTCAACCTCTGTAATACCACTCGCAAATGCTAAGCGTGCTCCTCCGGGCTACGCGAGTACACCAATATATCATCAATAAAAACAATCATGAACGAATCCAGATATGGCCAAAATACACTGTTCATCAAGTGCATGAATGCGACTGGGGCATTAGTCAGCCCAAAAGACATAACAAGAAACTCATAGTGCCCATATCTAGTCCTAAAAGCCGTCTTCAAAATATCTGAATCCTTGATATTCAGCTGGTGATACCCTGAACGGAGATCAATCTTGGAGAACACCCTCGCTCCCTGAAGCTGGTCAAACAAATCATCAATGCGGGGTAGAGGATACTTGTTCTTCATCGTCACTTTGTTCAATTGCCTGTAGTCAATGCACATTCTCATAGTGTCATATTTCTTCTTCACAAATAGGACCGGTGCACCCCATGGTGACACACTCGGACGAATAAACCCCTTATCTAGGAGTTCCTGAAGCTGATCTTTCAACTCTTTCAACTCTTCTGGTACCATGTGATAAGGAGGAATAGAAATGGGCTAAGTTACCGGCACCAGGTCAATACCAAATTCAATATCCCTGTCCGACGGCATGCTCGACAGGTCTGCAGGAAACACATCGGGGAACTCCCTCACAACAGGAATAGAATCAAGATTAGGAGTCTCAGCTCCCACATCCCTCACAAAAGCCAAATATGATAGACAACCTTTCCCAACCATCCGCTGGGCCTTTAGGAAAGAAATCACCCTGATAGGCACATAGTCAGTCATACTACGCCACTCGATCCTCAGAATACCCGGCATGGCAAGAGTGACTATCTTAGCGTGACAGTCCAGAATAGCATGACACTGAGACAACCATTCCATGCCCAGAATAACATCAAAGTCTACCATGCTCAGCAGCAGTAGATCAACTCGGGCCTCCAAACCCCCAATAGTCACTAAACACAACCGATGTACATGGTCTACCACAATAGTATTGCCCATCGGGGTGGATACATGAACAGGTAAAGTAAGACACCCCCGGGTCATACCCAAATGATGAGCAAAATAAGAAGACACATAGAAATAGGTAGAACCAGGATCAAATAAAATTGAGGCATCCCTGTGGCAGACTGAAATAATAGCGGTGATAATAGCATCTGAAGCAATAGCATCTGATCAGCCCTGAAGAGCATAGAAACGAGCCTGACAACCACCCGATCGGCCTCGCCCTCTAGAGCGGCACCTGGCTGCCTAACCCTCACCCCTAGCTAGCGGGGCGGGTGATAAAGAAACTGGGCCAGAATATGAGGGCTGACCCCTTTGCTGAGACTGACTACCACGAAGGCGAGGACACTACCTCCACATATGGCCAAACTCCCTGCACTCATAACAGTTACCGGGTGCTGAATAATGGGACTGAAGGGAACCCCGCGCGCCAGAGTGACCGGCTGACATACTCGGCCTGGAAGAACCCTGAACAGATGGAGCTCGTGATGAACCCTGTGCTAGAAGAGCGCTAAGAGATGGATAACTCTACTGATAAACCTAATGACCCCGACTAGAAGATGATGTCGACGCCCCCTTTTTCCTTGCGGAATCGGGTTCACGACTTTCGGGAAGACAACTCTTTTCCCACTTTGGGAATTAGGTTTTTTGAGAGTTTGGAGAGTCGCCACCTAATGATTATAGTGCATTAGGACACTTTTAGAAAAAAAAAAGAATTAAAGATGAAAACCAGAGTTTGGGTAAGGGCTTGAAATTATCTCGAGGGGAAGGTGTTAGGCACCCCCAAGATCCACTAGTGTGGTTCCCGGCCATACTACAATTGTGACTTTAAATACAAATGTAAACAAGAAAGCATTGCAAATATGGGAAAATTGTTACAAATAAGAGTGTGAAAAGGATTTAAAGGTGCTGAAATTTAGAGGATAACAATTTTGTAATTTAAGAAGAGATACGCAATGAGGGGAGAGATCAAATAAGTGACACAAATAACTTAAGGAAATAAACAAAATATGGAAGTTCGAAAAGTTTTGGTCAGCTTTTGAAAAATCTGAGAATAACAACTAATAAAGAAGGAAGGGGGTCCTAGGATTATACATTACATGGATCATTCGCACAACACTGGTACTTAATTGTACGCGAAGTGTTATCGTGTAATCATCATCTCTATGTCTACCCTTCCCACCCCGTTAAGGTATTAAAGTGCGGAACGATATCATTTACTTACCGCATGCTACTACCTATCCCAATCCTATCAGTCCCGGGGTATTAGGACTTCTAATCCTAAAGGGAAAAGAAAGAGATGGAGGCCTTTATGGATTTTAAAGGATAAAATTCTAATCGACATTCAAAACAAGTAGCAAGTAAAAGGGGATAACAAACAATCACACAAGGCTCAAATTAACCCCAGAAATCAAACAATCATTTAATTTAGCATGCCTTAACAAATACTGGTTTGGTCTTAGATTAAATTTAAGCAGCGAGCGGACTGGTCCAACATATATATTTAGACAGAAAGTCTGCATTAGGCAACTCGAATACAGTTGTCAGATATTAAGGCATTTGACGCGAGTTGTTATAAGAAAGCACTGATTTTTAGAAGGTAACTAATGCAGAAGTGTTTTTAAAGAAAAAGTGGGGCTGCAGACTTAGAACAACATTTAAAAATATGAATTTAAAAAAAAAGGGATCGGAGGACCGTTTCAATTGTACATGCAGAAAGAGTAGTTGTTGAAATCTACAAGAGACAGAACTTTTAAAAAAGTAAATTGCGGAGCTGATTTAAACAACAAGTTCAGGGATTGTTTTGAAAAGGAATGCATTTAGGCAGAATATTAAAGAAGATGTGTTAGAAAAGATATGCAAATTTGAAGAACTTGATTTCTTTGGGACAAATGCACACTGGTTTAAAAGAGTTTTATCAAATGTTAAAGTTTTGAAAACGTTACTAAGTCAGGCGTCTAAGAACCAATTAACCAATCATTACTGCTTTAAAAGGTCCAAACGAGTTTGATGCAAAATCCTATAGGGCATGATATCTATGTTATTGATTTTAGCACTTGTTAATGAACTTGTGAAAATATGTTTGTTTAATTAATCTTAAAATTTGCCTAATGAATATGCGTATCCTATAGGCATGACATCTATTGATTTCAAGGAAATTTTATACTCATATAGGCAGGATCTCGTGATGCATAGTTACAAAATATGAGGATTAAATCCTATAAATATGCTTTTTAGGTGAGTTAAGCGTTAAATCCTATAGGCATGGTCTCTATGTGATTGAATCAGTATTAGAGCTCCTATTGGCTGGATTTCTAGTTTGATAAAATAAATCCTAAGTCATGATTTCTACCCTTTGGATGCAAGAAAAATAAAGACCCCTCCCACACCCTTATACTATAATCCCCGAATTTCATACAAAATTATTACAAACCAATGAATCAAACTGGAAATTAAAAGATACATCAAAAGTTAACAGCTAAATCTGAGGAGCCTAATTCAACCTTAATGTCTGGTAACATGCGATTGAGCCATTTCCGGGATTCAAATTTCCAAAGCCTTATCTTTATCCAAGGTGTTTCAAAGTTCCAAGTAATCTCAGGGATTCCAGGCATTGCTTGCACCTTGGATAGCATTAGCATTAGAATAGTGCAGTGTGGAAGAGACAGCTCTCAGGCATCCAGGTTCAGAGGGAGCTCAGGGGTCCCAAAGCATGGCTTGCAAGAGAGGGGCAGAACTTATAGCTAGGAATAAGTGCAGAGTGAAAGGGAATTGTGGAGCCATGACAGGTGGTGGTCATACCTAGCCATAAAGTAGGCTGGCACACCTCTGACCATTTGTTTGGTTGCACAAGTTAGGAGCAGACCTTTTGAAGGTCAGACCAAAGTCTGGATAGTGATTAGGATACTATCAGACCCAAGTCTAGGGCTCAAGCACATAAAAGGGGAAAGGGAGTGGGAATTGATTGAGTTAGGGATTCAAAGAACCCAGTTCAGGATCATAGACAACAATATTGGAGTGCTGCTATGCGCTGAACAATAACTCACATACAAAAGGGGTAAGGGGGTAAGGGAATTCATAAAGTATCAAACTCACAACAAAAAAACAATTGCACACATTATTTAAATACTGGACTGTAAAGGAAAAGTGTAAACAAATGGGCAGAATTAAACACATTGTTGTTAAGGCATGTAAACTAATTGAGACATACCAGTATAGAAGCAAAAGAGTGCAGAAGATAGCAAACACAGTCCACAACAATGCAAGTATCAGAAAGAGAGAGAGAGTATAAGTGAAGGTGAATTGTGAACTCAGATTATTCTGTGTTCGTGTGTTCAAAGGGATGGGAGGAGAGTATTTATAGTGTAAAAACAGGCAGAAAAATAAGGCAAGGATTGCAGTTCAGCAATAATTAGGGGAACAAGTTTAATTAGAATTAAACAGTATCAAAGACTTCCCTTATTTGAAGAATTAAATCAAACGGTAGCATGCAAGTGTTAAACACGGAAAGAAATCACGCAGGGCTGGACATGGAAAATAAGAAAAGATTTTCAGCACAGTACGAGTACACCACATGTATTAGGGGTTAGGTTCATTAGACCTTAATTAAGGAAAGGTTTGTAAGAATCCCATACTAATGTAATTAAGGTAATGGGATCAAATCATCTTGAGTAGAAAGGCAGGGTCGAAAGAAAATACTTCAAACACATCCAAGAAACAAGGGAAATCAAATCTATAAAGGAAAGAATCAATTACAAGAGTGCAATCAGAATCACACTAAGGAAAAGTTTTGAAAATTACTCACAAGTTACAGAAATAACTCAGTATATCTATATACATGAATACACAAATAATAGGCATGTGACGCTAAGTTATGGCAAAATAATAGCATGTAGCGGTAACTAGAAGGCATGATAGTCAAGTTTCACTGCTTAATAATAGAGAAAAGATCAAAAGCATTCAAAGAACTCAGGACCAAAAATAGTCAAGAGAATTGAAGCACACTGCAATTCAACGAACGAGTTGCACAAACAACTTCAAAAAGATTGAATAGTCCCCAAAGAAACTGGGGTTTTC
>MU755546.1:9471-25944 GCA_026770625.1 Nicotiana glauca
AATACATTACTATATGCTAAAGAAACATAACCCAATCGAAATTACTCGAAAAATACTAAAAATCACGAAGTTGGCAAAACACGAGCCCCGAGCCCACTTCTCAAAAAATTTCGAAATTTACATCACTAGATTCCTCATCTCACCACGAGTCTATACATATCAAATTTACAAAAATCGGAGTTCATTTGCCCCTCCAAAACTCACATTTAAACTCTCTTGAGTTTTCAAGCCCTAACCTCCATTTTTAACCTTTAAATCCTTGAAATTCAGTGATTAATCAATGTTTTTACACCAAAATAACATATTCCGAGGCAAATAGTTCTTACCTGATGAAGCTCCTTCGATTTTCTCCTCAAAATCTCCCAAGAACAACCCTAGTCGAAGTCCTAAATATTTTCTCTTCTTTTAAAATCGTGAACTACAGTTCACTGAAATCCCTGGTCATTTTCCGCTTATGCGGTCCAATAACCGCACATGCGGTCCCGCACACACTACCATTTGAACTCTTATGAGGTCTCACTTAAAAATTCGTGGGACCGCTTTTGTGACTCAGCATCCACTTTTGCAGTCCTCCATCGACCGCTTCTACGGTGTATTATCCCCTTATGCGGACCCACTGAAGCGACCCCCCTAGTCCGCTTATGCGGAATTGCCCTGGGCCACGCCTGCCCGCTTATGCGACCATCCCACCACTTCTGCGGCTCCTTTTCCGCAGATGCGGAAACACCAGAAGGCAGAAGTTCAGACCTGCAACATATTTCCAAAATTCCCGTTTAACCACCCAAAATCACACTGAGGCCCCCGAGACCTCAACCAAATGCACCAACATGGTCTAATACTCCATCCAAACTTATTTGAATAGTAAAAACACATCCAACAACACAAGAATCATCAAATTACCACGGATTCAAGCCTAAGTTAAGCTAAAACTTCTGAAACTTGCATTCGATCAAAAACCCGACCTAAACACCTCCGAATGACCTGAAACTTTGCACGCATATCCAAAATCACCTAACGGAGCTACTGCAACTCTCAAAATTCCATTCCGACCCTCGGATAAAAATCTCACCTATCCACCGGAATTTGCCAAAATTCAAACTTAGCCAATTCAAGCCTAATTCTACACCGGACCTCCCAATTCAATTCCGATTGTACTCCTAAGTCAAAAATCATCCCCCGAAGCTAACCGAATGATCAGAATTCACATCCGATCCCTCTAACTAAATAGTCAACTTCCAGTTGACTCTCCAAAACAAGCTCCCCTTTAAGAGACTAAGTGTCTCATTTCCAACTAAAACCAATCCAATTCTATCCAACCAACTCAAATACTGATATTGAATCATAGTGAAGCATAATATGAGGAAAACGGGGCAGTAACTCACGTGACGACGGGCCGGGTCGTCACATCCTCACAAGGCAAAAATCGATCCGTTAACCATCCGGAATCCACCCGAGGCCCCCGGGACCCCAACCAATAATACCAACCAGTTCCAAAGCACATTTACGAACTTGCTCAAGGCCTCAAGTCATAACAAACAACGCTAAAACCATGAATTACACCCCGATTCAAGCTTTATGAACTTTAGAATTTCAAACTTCTATTTCCGATGTTTAACCCTATCAAATCACATCTGATTGACCTCAAATTTTGCACATAAATCATATTTGATATTACGGACCTACTCTAACTTTCAGAATTGAATTCCGACCCCGATATCAAAAAGTCAACCTCCGGTCAAACTTCTCAAAAACCTTTAAATTTTCTATCTTTAGCCAAATGGCTTCAAAATGACCCCAAAATGACCTACGGACCTCCGAATTCACTTCCGATCGAACTCCCAACTCCTGAATCACCATACGAAGCTATTCCCAGACTCGTAATCCCAAACGGACATCGATAACACTGAAATGCACTTCGAGCCAAACTTAAGAAATTCCTTCTAAAATGCTAACTTCCACAATAGGCGCCAAAACGCTCCCGTGTTATCCAAAATTAAATCCGGGCATACGCCCAAGTCTGAATCATCATACGAACCTGCTGGAACCTTCAGATCCTGATTCCGAGGTTGTTTACTCAAAATTCCAATCCTACCTAGTTCATTCTTTCAACTTTAAGCTTCTCAAATGAGAGTTTTCATTTAAATTAAACTCCGATCTTCCTGAATTTAAATTCCGACCATGCGAACAAGTCACAATACCTTAAATGAAGCTGCTCATGGCCTCAGACTATTGAACGACGCACTAGGGCTCGAAACGACTGGTTGGGTCGTTACACCTTATATCAGGAGATTCTTCGACAAACAGGCCTCAACAATCCTTTTTGCCTAATTTTTAAAATAAGTTGAGCCGGCGACGTTAAACTTAGAACTATTTTCTTCCCCTCTCTTTAATCTTTTAAGTAATTATTAATAGTAACATATAATATTTCCTTTTTTAGTAAATATATATATATAATTAGATTAGTTTTTCTTCTTATAAAAAAAAGTTTAAAAAAATAATAATTGCATGTTTGTATTATATATATATATATATATGTGTGTGTGTGTGTGTGTGTGTGTGTGTGTATATAGTATGTATTAATATATTTTGCCATGATAAAAGAAAAATACCCCCATGATTTAGACAATGAAAGGTTTCTCCTATCATGAAAAAGAAAATTCTTTTGCTATAATCTTGTCTTTGTTATATGTTAGAAACTTTGAGAAGCCAAGAAAAAAGAATTACGGCTAGAATCAGAAAAAATCAGGGAAGCTCCTTTATCTCTTTTTACTGTTAATTTATTTTGTCATGAGGAAATGGCATTATTTAAGCTTGGGGGTAGAGGAATATATTTGTTATATGTATTTTTTTTAGTTATACATATAAAAAAAATTAAAAAACTGGAAAAAAAAATTGGGTTACCTTTTTCCTAAGGCAATTTACTTCATGTACTTCCATGGATTTCTTGTTCGATTCTTGGCCTTGGTCGTAATATTTTGAATCGAACATTTTTTTAGACTTTTAGTTGTTTTAACTTATTTTGGTAAATAAGTTGGCTAAACTTGATTTGACTTGAAAAGCATGAGATTTAGAAAAGATGAATTTAATTAAGTACCATTCACGGGTTTTATGATCACTTTTCTAAGCTCATATTTATTTATTGGTGATGGAAATCATAGTTTTTGTTAGCCCAAGTGTATTGTGTTGTTAGCTTATATTGTCCAGTTCTCCTGCTTATCTAGAAATCTAGAATTTGCCTTGAATGTGGATTGAGGCGAAATTTAGGTAGATCTTTGAGTTAAGAAATGAATGTAGGCCTTCTTTGCTGAGCCATAACCTAAATTGACATACCTTAATGATTTTTATCCCTAGTTAGCCCAGTTGAGCCTAAATAAATTATCTTCTATTTTGTTGATCACCAAGCTTTAACCCTTAGCCTGTTTGTTGTTCTTTGTTCACCCAATTCTCTTTTGGGCACTTTAAGAGTTGATCTGAATGTAAAAATCTAGGCATGAGGTATAATTGTAAAAATAATTGGTGAAAGAATAATAATTTGAGGTTGTCAATCTTTTGAGATGTTTCCATGAGAACTGAAAAAGAAAGTTGCTTATGAAATTCTTTAAAAAAAAAATAAAAAAGAGAAGAAAAAGGGAGAGTATAGCGACAAAGAAATGTTTGCATCTTCGTCAAAAAAAATGTGATAGGGATGAAACAAAATAAAGTTTATTGTTTAAATCATAGCAAAGACAATTGTGCTTAAGTGATAAAATAAAGTGTAGTGCCCATAGGGAATTTAAGTCATTATTATTCATATGTATCATACCTATCCCTAAACCTACATTACAACCTTTCAAAAGTCCTACATGATCTCGATACAAAGACTCCTATATTAGTGGAGAACCACATGATAGTCAAGCCTATGGCAATTTCCAGTAGCTTGAGGTACTTCTTTGTTGAGAGAGAGTGAATTTTTCTATCTATGCCCTTTTTTGTTCTACATCTATATATTGTGTGATATATGGGCATCTCTCTTCATTTGGTGAGACACATTAAGGATTAAGAAATATTATGATTTCAGTTCTCAATAGGTGAATATGAGTACGGTTAAAAGTTGTCTGAACTTGTGAATTAGTCTTAGTTACTTTTTCTTTGGTGAAAGGTCTCATGATTTTGGTTAAATTATTTAGATAATATGTTTAGTTATTTTATTTGCTTGATGACGAGTAAATATTCAAGTGTGGGAGAATTTAATAAGTGCATTTTACTTGATTTTTAACATATAATTTCTTTGAAAAAACACACACAAAAAAATTATCATATTCTTCCATACTTTTTCTAAATTATGCAGGAAAGGTTAAAGAAGTATTGGTCTGGGAACGAGAAGATTATAGAGGAAAAATTAGATAAACGGACAAGCTAAAGTAGAGTAAAATATGGTGCTAAAGAAATACGTGATTTGCTACAACAAACTATACCCGACTCACAACCGGCTATAACAAACCATAACCGATCCATAACCAAAGAAGCTCATAACCAAGCATAAAAAGGCCACAACCAACCATGACAAGTTCATATCCAGAAGATAATTGAAAATCTTATCATGACTTGCCTATAAAGAGGCATCGTTCGTGAAGGGAGAAAGGGGAGAAGTGAATATTGAGCAGAAAGGTTTTCCTTTCTCTTTGTTCTTTAGTTTTGCTTCTGTTTCATCTTTTAGCCATTATACTGGCTTCATTTCTCGTTCCGAATAAATTGTAGTATTGAAAATTACTCTAGTTCATGTTTTTAATTAAATAGGGGGGATTATTCTCTTGAATATTTTTTTCTATTTTCTTATTTAATGGGTAAGATTATTTTCGTTGTTGATATTGGCTCCAATATGGAGTAACTTTTCTTGTGTTGGAAAAAATAACGGATCTTAATATTTTTATATAATAGTAGATATTATTCTTCAATTTCACATGCTTGAGCTGAAGCTTTTTATTTAAATTTTATCTGCTTTATAGTTGGGTGTTATTTAATTTATTAAAATCTATCTATTTCGTACTACATATTAACTTCTTACTAATTCTGTAATCGAAAGAGGCAGAAGAAGTAATAATTAATTTTGGTATTGATAGATGTTAACCTATATTTAGTGACATCTACCTTATATATGTTAAAATTAATTCTACACTTATTTGTAATCAAAAGAGAAAAATATTGTAGTAATCAATTATAACAAGTAAGGTAACCGAAAGGGGCCTACTAAAAAGAGCATGTTTTAGTTCAAGTATATATTTCCGGTTATTTCATATTACCATTTTAACGATTAATTTGTATAACTGAGAGGAGTGCAATTCATTGTTCAACAATAGTAATAACATATAAATGTAATCGTGAGAGGCATTTATACATTTATGAGAAATAGAAATTGAAGAATAAATGTATCTACTATATAATAAAAATATTAAGTGAAGTCAGAATCCCAACACCTTTTTATTATATTTGTGAAAAACAAAATATTTTATATTGCTTCATTCGTGCATTTTTAGTTAGTTAATTTAAACCTCAACTCTTTCTGATTTTCTCAAATAGTAACTAAAACAAAAAATATTTGTAGAATAGATAAACCAATCTCTGCGGGTTCGACATCTTTCTATATTATTATTTGACAGAGTACGAGTTAAAATTTTATATACACTAGATACTCGTCAATTATACTTGATTTATTGGACCATTAGTAAGTGTCAATGTCGATCCTTGTCACTACATCTTCGGGTTTAAGCTAGATACTTACTGGGTACATATTGATTTACGTACTCATACTACACTTCTGCACTGGTTGTGTAGGTACGAGATAGGTACATTTGGTGATCATCTTGGCACAGAGGCGTAGCTTATGAGAAGACTTAATGGTAGCTGCATTCCATGTTACGATCTGCAGCACACTGAGTCCTAATCTTATTCATTGTCTATTTTATATTTCAAACAGATGTTGTATTAGTATTGTACTTCACAGCAAATGCTCACAAACTTGCTCTTGGTTGTATTCCACTATAAATTTTCTGGATTATATTTTGGCCTCATTCTTACATTTTAAATAATAAAGTCTACCTTTTCTATAAAGACGAACAATGTTCACTCTTTATTTCTTTTGATTGATTTGAAATGCATTTTGGATCAACTATTGATGTGTTGATTAAATTCTTGGGTTGTCTAACGGCAGCGTTGGGCTCCATCACGGCCTACGGTGGGTTTTGAATCATGATATCTACAATCGTATTGTGTATATGTGGATCGGGCAGCACGTCAAAACAGTATCTTTTATATATATATATATATAGTTGCACATCGTAACGGTATTATATACATGTAGATCGGATTGCATACGATAACGACATTATATATAGAGATCAAGTTGCACGCCGAAACGGTATTATATATATGTGGATCGGGTTGCATGCCGCAACACACACACGCGCGCACGAGCACACACACACAATATATATATATATATATATATATATATATATATATATATATAATCGGGTTGCACGCTGCAACGGAGAGGTTGTATAGTAGTAATATTTTGGTTGCCGGTTCCCTTTTTCCATATCGTATTGTGAAACTTAGAAATGATGACATTTTAGGGTCCTTTGCCATTATTTTTGTTTCATCTATTATGTGGTTATTCGTTTCTCTATCTCATATTGTCTTTTCTGCTTATTATCTGCACATGTAAAAAATAAGTGAATATCTTTTAACTTGAAACCTCGTTACTAATTTACTGAGGTTAGTCAAGATATTTACTAATTACATAGTGTTGGTTGTACTAATACTTCAATTCTGCACCTTGTATGCAGATCTTGGAGTTGCATAGCTGTGGAAGACGAAGCCTTGCATTGAAGACGCTCCAGTGTTTCAGATTCAACTACCTCTTGTTCATGGCGGTTTAGGACTTCAATTCTGTTTATATAAATTTCAAATAGATATTATACTTATTCTTCATATCGCTGTGTAAATCTAAATCATAGTGACTTGTACTACCGGTCCTTGGGAAGTTGTATAGAATTCAATTATTCTCATTCTTATTTTTATTGATCTTTCACTCGAGTTACCTTGTTCTATATTTGGCTTACGTAATACTGGGGTTAGGTGACATCGTGACTAGATGTATTTGGACGTGGCAATACGTTTACGTGGCACATAACTCTTGTTGCCCTATACTCACATCTCTTATAAAGTATTTCACAAATCAAATGGAACTAGTAAGTTCTTTTCTTAATTCCATTAGGACAGAACAATATAACCTCGTATGTTCTTAACAGTTTCTTTTATCGTTATCTTAATTGTGACAACTCTGGAACAAGCTGGTACAATGGGTTCTATGGTTCTATGGTGTAGTGGTTAGCATTCTGAACTTTGAATCCAGCTACCTGGGTTTGACTCCCGGCAGGACCTTATTCTTTTGTATCTTATTCTTTTGCATCTTTTTACCCCTCACTCACGGAGTAACCTTAAAACGATTGGGATTTTTACTTAGCTATAATAAATTAAAAACGTATTTGCTACTTTTCTTTAGGTTTCTTAAAAATTACATTGTGTATCTATATTTACTATATATATACAAAATCATAATAAAAGAAGGATCCTTTAAATTTAGGGATTAATTGTAACGGTAACCCTCCCCCTTCCTATTCCCAACGTCTGCCAGCTATATTCCCCCCATACAAGCTCGATTCTCTTCCCAATTTCAAAATATTTTAAAATTGTTCTCTCTTTCATACAAATCAACCAAAACCTCTCTCTTTTGCATATAAATCAAGTGACTATCTCTCTAAAAATACTAGCACCATATGTTTCTCTAAATCAATTCCACCAACAACCATTAAAAGCTTCAACAATTGACAAATCCATCAACATTATCTCTAAATTTGTAGCAACAGAAGGTTCGCCATCGGCAATGAAGCTTTGAATTCGATATTCTAGTTTTACCAATTTGTGATTTATTTAGATTGAGTGTTCTTTCAAACAATTGAGAATGCTCTTTGGAGTTTATATTTCAATTATGAAGGTGATTGGTTAAGTTTAGAATTGGATTTAGATGAAATTGTAGACTGAAACTCAAAGAGAAAAAAGTTAAAGAATTGTATCACGATTGTATGATAATTGTATCATAATTGTATCAGCTTTGCATATGAATTATTTCTGATACATCAATACCTAAAACAATACCTGATACAATACTAATATAAGTATGATATAGTATTGTGTCATAATTTAAGTTAAAGTTGGTTTTAGGTAGAATTTTCATATTGAAACTTTAAGAAGATGAAGATTGTAATTGAATCATAATTGTATCACAATTAATGTATCTAGCTTGCATCTGATACATCAATATATAAAATAATACCTGATACAATACTAATACAAGTATAATATACTATTGTATCAATTTAAGTTTAGAGTTGATTTTAAGCTGTATCATAATTGTATCAGAATTGTATTAGAATTCTTTTAGGATTGTATCAACTTTGTATTATAATTGTATCTGATGCATCAATATATGAAACAATACCTTATACAATATCGATACAAGTATAATACAATATTTATATCAGAATTGACTAAGTTTTCTAGAGTAGAACTGTGATAAGTAGAAATTTTTCAAATTTCCTCTAATTTTTTCAATGGATCTTTAAAATTGTATAAGATTCCTTTTTAAGAAATATCACCGTACAAAAAGTAAGTATTTTTTATTATTTTAAAATATGATTGCTATTGTCGCCATAGAATTTTAGAGAAGAAGATAATTCAACGTTGAATTGATATTGAATCTCGCTATATCTATCAAAATGCTCGAGAATTATGCTTATGCTAATTGTATGTATTTATGATCGAGAATCATATGTATTTTTAGTCTTCGAATGGACCAATTTATAGATGAGTGTGTTAGCCAAATAAATGGAAGAAATTAGGGCGTAGATCTACATAGAAGAACAAGGAGAGAGAGAAGAGGAAATAAAAAACGGAAAGACATAATCAAATCCCCTAATTGAAGGCAATAATAATGGTGCAGAAGTTTTTTAAGGGGAAATATACACAATTTGTAAGAAAAATCTATATTCTTATTAAAAACTACAAAATCTAGAGAAAATAGGTAAATAAGTTTCTATTGTTGTATATATAGGATAAATTTCCAAAACGATTTTAGATAAGCCCGGGCCCATTTTAAGCTATGGCCCAAGACCAGAGATGGAATGTCATTGTTCTTTGGAGTTTTGGCATGGTGTGACAATTTAAATAGCCCTAGTTATATATATTGGCACCAAATAGCCCATATATGTATATCACAACAATAATATGTATGTCAAAATGTATATTACAACTTTGTTTTTCTTCTTTTTATATATAAAAATATATATTAAAATTTTATTTTCCTTATTTATTATATAAAATATAAAATGATAAATAGAATTATTTAAAATGTATTTTTATCTCTATATAAATGTATATTATAACGAAAATAATTATATTATTTATATATCACAGTGTATAACACATCAAATACTGTGTATACCAAATATATATTACAAGTTTATTTTATTCTTAGTATATATCAAAATGTATATCAATTTTTTTTGTATATCAAAATCTAAATAAAAGATATTATTTGTTCTTTGTATATTTCAGTATATAACACATAGTTTCTTGAGGATGTACACAATTTGCTAGAGACGTATTGATACACAAAATGAGAATTAGAATTATTTTCTTAATCAAAAGAAGAAAGAGAAAAAAAGAATGAAGTTCTGTCCATGTCACGACCCGGATTTCCTACCGTCGGGAGTCGTGATGGCGCCTACTATTAGGGGCTAGGCAAGCCAATTAATTATTAACCTTTTAGGAAAACATCGAAAATATTAAGGCAATGAGACATTTAATATAAAAGCGAAAGTTTTAAATATAAATAAACGGAAAAACAAGTGCGGAAATTCAACTACAACCTCTACCCAAGACTAGAGTCACTAACTCACGAACGTCTATAAAATACTAAAAATAGAGTCTGAATAAAATACAATACTGTTTGTTCCGGTACAAGGACAACAAATGAAACAAGGATAGAAGAGACTCCGGGCCATGCGAACGTCAACAAGGCTACCTCAGAATCTCTGGACTGAAGTCAACTCCCAACGCTCCTACTGTTGTCCAAAAGCTGCTGCTCCGGCGCTGTGATCTGTGCAAAAAGATGCACAGAGTGTAGCATCAGCACAACCGACCCCATGTGTTGGCAAGTGCCTAGCCTAACCTCGACGAAGTAGTGACGAGGCTAGACCAGACTACCAGATAAACCTGTGCAGTTATGAATATATGGCGGAAAATAAATAGGAAATAAGCAGTTTAGACAAGGAGGGGAAAACATATTGTGGGGAGGAAACAGTTAAAACAAGAAGTCTAAACTTAAGTATAGAACAGCCAACAGAAACTTAAATCCGGAATAAACATACTCAAGCTATAAACGGCGCGCAACTTGATACGATCACATACAATACTGTTGCGGCGTGCAACCCGATCCCAAATCGTCACTATTGCGGAGTGTAACCCGAACCATAAATATACAGTGTTTTTGCGGCGTGCAACCCAATCCACAATTATATAGTGTTGTTGCGGCGTGCAACCCGATCAACAAATGTATAGTGTTGTTGCAGCGTGCAACCCGATCCACGATTATCACTGTTGCGGCGTGCAACCCGATCCATATATAAGTAACAAAACCTCACCCAATAAACAATCACAAGTAAGGGGTAATAGGGGGTAACAACTAGTGACAGCAACCCCGGCAAGGGAAATATAACAATACAACTAAATTCCGGCAAGGGAGAAAATCAACAAAACCAATCCCGGCAAGGGAGTAACCATCAACTCTTTCACTTTCCTACACTTCTCACTTATAATACACTTTAACATTCGAGCCATCGCTCCAATAGTCATTTCATAATCTCTGTCTCATGCTCTTTACTGTAAATAGAAATCATCAAATAAGCATGGAAAAGTCACAAAAATTTAGGATAATCTCAATATAAAGACACACGGTCATGCTAGACACCAATGTATAGATACTCGTCACCATGCCTATACACCGTACTCGATAAATAGCAATTAGAAAATAAGACTCTACTCCTATTCCCTCAAGCCAAAGTTAGACCAAACACTTACCTCGAATGCTCCAAACTCAACTCAAGTCTCTAGTATAGCTTTACCCCTCGAATTCGCCATCAAACCGCTCGAATCTAGTCACAAATTACTTGAATGTATCAACAAATGCTAATTGAATCAATTTGAATGCTTGAAAATGAATTTTCCAAAGTTTTACTCAAAATTTCCCAAAACGCCCCCGGACCCATGTGGTCAACACCCGAGGTTCGAACCGAAACCCGGTTACCCATTTCCCCACGAGTTCATATCTATGATTTATTTTGAAATCGGACATTAATTTGAGGTCCAAATCCCCAATTTTAAGAAAACCTAGGTTCTACCCAAAATCTCATTTTCACCCATGGAAATTCTTGATTTTAAGATGAAAACATTATAAATGTTGTAAATTATTGAAGGGATTAAGTAAAAATTGACTTACAAATAATTTGGGGAAGAAAGTTTTCTTGGAAAATAGCCTATGGAGTGTTTGAGTTTGAAAGAATGAAGAAATGGGTTGAAAATTCGTCTATGAAAAATGCAGGCCTAAGATGTGGGAAATGCGAACATGGATTCGCAATTGCGAACACAGTAGATCTGGGAAATGCGAGACTTTTGATCGCATTTACGAACATAGGCCAGTTGGGGAAGCTTCGCATTTGCAAACTTCTTGGTCGCATTTGCGACCTCTGGCCAACAGGAGCACCTTCGCATTTGCGAAGAAATTCCTCGCATTTGCGAGGAGGGTCAGACGTGGGCTAACTTTGCAATTGCGAGAAGCCTTCGCATTTGCGAACCAGGCTTTGCAAATGCGAAGCCTGCAGGTCTGAAGCACCTGATTGAAAATCTGCAACTCCAAAGCTCAAAAATGCAACTCGACACCTATCCGAAATTCACCCGAGCCCTCGGGGCTCCAAACCAAATATGCACACAACCTCAAAAATATCTTACGGACTTACTCGTGCGATCAAATCGCCAAAATAACATCATATTCATAGAATCAAGCCTCAAATTACATGAGTTCTTCCAACTTTTCAAAAAAACACAAATTTTCCATTTTTGAGTCTGAAACACGTCAAATGACGTCTGTTTAAAATCAAACTTTATAGAAAGCGCTTAAATCACATATACGACTTGTACCAGGCGTCAGAACTAAAATACGAGCCTGATACCGTAGTCTTCTAATCAAATTTCCGTTCCATTTTTCTTAATTAATTTTAGAAAACAATTCCACATAAAAACTCATTTCTCGGACTTGGGATTCTCGAAATTCGATTCTGGGTATACGCCCAAGTCCCATATTTTCTACGGACCCTCCGGGACCAACAAATCACGGGTCCGGGTCCGGGTCCGGGTCCGTTTACCCAAAATGTTGACCAAAGTCAACTTTAATCTTATTAATATCAAAATTATGATGACCCGGCCCATTGTCACGTGAGCTACCGCCCCGTTTTACCCATATTATGTTATTCTATGCTTCAATATCTGTATTTGAATGAATCGAATAGAATTGAGTTGGTTTAAGTTGGAAATGAGACACTTAGTCTCTTAGAAGGAAGCTAGTTTTGGAAAAGTCAACCGGAAGTTGACTATATAGTTAGAAGGCTCGGATGCGAATTCCGGTGGTTTGGTTAGCTTCGGGGGATTATTTATGACTTAGGAGTGTGATCGGAATTGATTTTGGAGGTACGGTGTAGAATTAGGCTTGAATTGGCGAAGTTGGAATTTTGGCGAATTCCGGTGGATAGGTGAGATTTTGATCCGAGGGTCGGAATGGAATTCCGAGAGTTGTAGTAGCTTTTTTAGGTGATTTCGGATATGTCTGCAAATTTTCAGGTCATTCGAACATCGTTTGGTCGGGTTTTTGATCGGAAGTGCATTTTGGAAGTTCTTGAAGAACTTAGGCTTTGATTTGGTGAAATTTGATGATTTTGATGTTAACGATAGTGTTTTGATGATTGGAACAAGTTTGAATAAGGTTGTTGGATCTGTTGGTACTTTTAGTTGAGGTCCCGAGGGCCTCGGGGTGATTTTGGATGATTAAATAGGAATTTTTGAAGCATGTTGCAGGTCTGGTTTTTATGGTTTCTAGTATTTCCGCATCTGCGGAAAAGGAGCCATATAACCGGTTCCGCAGATGCATCTGTTGTATCGCAGAAGCGGTCCTCGATGGACCTGGTCAATTCCATAAAAGCAAAAGTTTGGACGCGTAAGCGGTTACGCAAAAGCGAAAAAATCACCGCAGAAGCGGATGTCTGTTCGCCTAAGCGATTCCTGGGAAAAATTAGTGAGAACCGCAGAAGCGGTCAATTGGCCGCATAAGCGGTCCCGCATAAGCGGTAGTGGGACCGCATAAGCGAAAATCGCTGAAGGATTTTAATGAAACAGTGCTCGCGAATTTCAGAGGTTAAGGAGAACATTTTGACTTCGGGAAAAGGCAATTTTGGGCGATTTGGAGAGGATTCGAAGGGGATTCCATCAGGTAAGAATTTATAGCCTCGAATTATGTTGCTATGGTGTAAAAACATTGATTTAAACACTAAAAATTCAAGGATTTAAGGGTTAAAAATGGTGGTTAGGGCTTAAAACCTAAAAAAGTGTAAACTTGGAATTTGAGGGGCCAAATAGACTCCGATTTTGATAAATTTGATATGTATAGACTCGTGGCGAGATGAAGAATTCAGTGATGTAAATTTTGGAATTTTTCGAGAAGTGGGACCGGGGCTCGGGTTTTACCAACTTCGTGATTTTTAGTATTTTTCGAGTAATTTCGATTGGGTTATGTTTCTTTAGCATATAGTAATGTATTCGTTATGGTTTTGACTGGATTCGACGCGCGAGGAGGTCGATTCAAGAGGAAAGGGCATTGCAGACTAGTCTACGGCCGGCTTGAGGTGAGTAATAGATGTAGATGATGACCTGAGGGATTGAAACCCCGGTATATCACACTGTGACGTTGTATTGAGGCGAGACACATACTCTACGATGAGTGTGGGGTCGTTTGTAGATGGGACTATGGCTTAGTCCGTCCGAGTGATGTCTATACTATGTTATTGACTAGAAATTAGCTGGTAAACATCCTACTTGGATTGTTATGAACATGTTTGGGCTGCGTGCCAACTATTTGGATCCTTTAGGGATTATTATCACTGTTGCCATGAAATTGAGCATGTTTCCATGATATCAGTCCTGAGTTAAATACTGTCTAGAAATGATTAGCAATCTTCTAAGGTTTTAATCACTTAAACTATAATACCTGTTAAATGGAACTGAAAATGGTAAACTTGATTGTACTCGTGTGGCTTGCATGCATATATAACTGGACTGATTGTGGACCGGGCTGCACGCCGCAGCGAATGCTACTATGTCATTGCGCTTGGGCTGTAGGAGCCCCTCCGGAGTCTGAACCCCCACAGTGAGCGCACGTACCCAAATGGATCGGGATGTACACCGCAGCGATCATGTGCATTGCATTGCATTCATACATCTATACCTGCCTGTGTTATCGGTCATTAATTGTTGTTATTACAGTGTTAAATGTGTATGAGTATTGGTTATAGCTTTGCATTGTTGTATTTCGGGATTTCTTACTTTCAGTCATTATATATGTCTATTACCACTGAGTTGGAAGTACTCACTTTACTCCCTGCACCATGTGTGCAGATCTAGGTATCTCGGGAGTTTAGCTGAGTTTTTTTGCTGATATCAGAGTTTATTCGGAGTTGTCGAGGTAGCTGCCTGACGCCCGCAGGACCCGACTCCTCCCCTATTTCTTTTATTATCTTCCACAGTTTTGAGACATTGTATTTTGGAGTCTTGTCACACTGTATTGTTAGAGGCTCTAGACTCATGACCCCCAGGTCTTTGGGAGTATATTTCATGTTATCGTGATATTTAGTTTGGTTTCTATATATATATATTATTTAAAACTTTTAGCGTTATTGTTAATTAGTGATATTCAAATATCTGGTTTTGAGCTTCATGCTCGGGTTGAGAATGTAAATGGTCGGGCTTGCCTAGCAATTGTGTTGGGCACCATTACGACCGGGATTGGGGTCGTGACAAGTTGTTATCAGAGCCTAGGTTACTAGGTCTCATGAGTCATGAGCCGGTTAGTAGAGTCTCGCGGATCGGTACGGAGACGTCTGTACTTATCCTTGAGAGGCTGCAGAACCTTTAGGAAAACTTCACTATCTTGGAATTCTTATCGTGCGTACTTGATTCAACTTGAGATGTAACTCTTAAAATTCCTTCCACACGTCTGTATGCGCACATGAGCGCTCGGTATTATAAGTACCCTGATGGCTTGTGATTTCCTCAATCGATGGGCGAGATGTGATCCCGTGAGTTTGATGTTGGGCCAGTCTGGAGGACTTGAGGCTGGATCTTTGCCTATGGCTTGAGCATCGAGGTACTGATTGTGTGAGCTGTTGACTGTTCGTTTCCTATTGTGCTTTAATGTGTAGTCCGAGTTATGGGCGCGTGAAGAATATTTGTGTGTCTCCTAGTTGGGAAGTGAAGTACAATGTGTGTGGCAGTATGAGTTCAGACTCAGGAAGACCAAATGGTTGTGTTATGTGTATGATGGTGGAAGGTATGCTGAAATACTAAATTGAGGCGAAGCAGGTGGGTTATCTCCTGCTGAGTGTTCTTAAGGGGTATGATTCTTATGTATATTGTTAGAAGATCTCATGTGTAATTGAAAGGTACGTGTTGTAAGTTGAAAATTTGGGTCACTTCAGAGAGTGGACTCCGCTGATGTGGGGATGAATACGAGGTTTGTAGAGGATTTTAGTATCCGAGGATCTGTGTTTTCATAACTAGTAAATGGTTTGAGTTAATCTCACTATAATATTATGGCATTAAATGTATTATGGGTAATTAAATGTGTCATGATAGATGGCTTCGAGCCAAGTTGGGGAGGTTGTTGTTGATTAGATGATCATACGGTTATGTGCTATGTTGTTTCCGTTTCGAGGTATGCTGGCGGATCAGTCCTGGTTGCAGAAATGAGTCAAGGATGGCACGAGTAAAGCAAAATTTTGATAAAGGTTATATGGTACTTTTTAGATGTGTGAAGACGATAGGATGTCTTGAGCTGTTGTTGATAAAGAATGCTCAGTGTGTAGAAAAGGAAGAATTCGTTGAATTGGAATGGGATCCTATCCTACGGTGTCAGAGTGCTAATAAGGCACGAGTGGTTCTGTTCGTTAAGTCAGGTAACTTGCAGTTGGAATAGGAGTGAATGACTCTCGAGAATGGTTTTAATGTGTTCAAGATTTTGCATGTAATCATCAGGTGTCTAAGGTAGGGTATGTG
>MU755546.1:32047-44378 GCA_026770625.1 Nicotiana glauca
TGTCATTAATTGTTGTTATTACACTGTTAAATGTGTAGGAGTATTGGTTATAGCTTTGCATTGTTGTATTTCGGGATTTCTTACTTTTAGTCATTATATATGTCTATTACCACTGAGTTGGAAGTACTCATTTTACTCCCTGCACCATGTGTGCAGATCCAGGTATCTCGAGAGTTTAGCTGAGTTTTTTTGCTGATATCAGAGTTTATCTGGAGTTGTCGAGGTAGCTGCCTGACGCCCGCAAGACCCGACTCCTCCCCTATCTCTTTTATTATCTTCCGCAGTTTTGAGACATTGTATTATTTGGAATCTTGTCACACTATGTTGTTAGAGGCTCTAGACTCATGACCCCCAGGTCTTTGGGAGTATATTTTGTGTTATCGTGATATTTAGTTTGGTTTCTATATATATATATATATATATATATATATATCATTTAAAACTTTTAGCGTTATTGTTAATTAATGATATTCAAATAACTGGTTTTGAGCTTCACGCTCGGGTTGAGAGTGTAAATGGTCGGGCTTGCTTAGCAATTGTGTTGGGCGCCATCGCGACCGGGATTGGGGTCGTGACAAAAATTCATCAATTTTTACATAGAATTCATATTCAAGCTTTCCGGCTACGCGCCCGGACTGCGCACGCAAATTGAGCCAATAAAAGCGAGGTTTTCAAGGCCTCGGAAGTGCGAAAAAGAGAGAAAACATGTGATGACCCTTTGTGTCATCACATTCTCCATCTCTAAAACAACTGTTCGTCCTCAAACGGACAAAAGAAAGAAATACCTGAGTCGGGAAATAGATGAGGATAACGCCTCCGCATATCAGACTCGGAATCCCATGTCGATGCCTCAGGAAACTGACCTCTCCACTGGACACGCGCTGATGGAAAACTCTTCGACCTCAACTATCGAACCTGCCGATCTAGAATAGCTACCGGCTCCTCCTCATAAGACAGATCCTTGTCCAACTGGACAGTGCTGAAATCTAACACGTGGGCTGGATCGCTGTGATACCTCCGAAGCATGGACACATGAAACACTAGATGCACGGCTGACAAGCTAGGTGGCAAGGCAAGTCTATAAGCCACCTCTCCCACACGATCTAGAATCTCAAATGGACCAATGAACCTAGGGCTAAGCTTGCCCTTCTTCCCAAACCTCATCACGCCCTTCATAGGCGACACTCGGAGCAAGACCCGCTCACCAACCATGAAATCTACATCCTGAACCTTACGATCTGCATAACTCTTTTGCCGCGACTGAGTCGAACAAAGCCTGTCCTAAATGATCTTGACCTTATCCAAGGCCTCCTGGACTAAATCTGTACCTAATAACCGAGCCTTTCTCGGCTCAAACCATCCAATTGGGGATCGACGTTGCCTACCATACAACACCTCATATGGGGCTAACTGAATACTGAACTGTTAGCTGTTGTTGTAGGAGAACTTTGCTAAAGGCAAGAACTAGTCCCACGAACCTCCAAAGTCGATAACACAAGCCCGGAGCATATCCTCCAAAATTTGAATAGTCTACTCGGACTAACCGTCTGTCTGAGGATGAAACGTTGTGCTCAACTCAACCCATGTGCCCAACTCCCGCTAAACTGCACCCCAGAAACGCGAGGTAAACTACGTACCCCGGTTCGAAATGATAGATACCGGCACACCATGAAGGCGAACAATCTCCCGGATATAAATCTCAGCTAACCTCTTAGATGAATAGGAGACTGCCACAGGAATGAAATATGCTGACTTGGTCAGCCTATCAACAATAACCCATATCGCATCGAACTTCTTCCGAGTCAACGGAAGTCCGGTAACGAAATCCATGGTAATTCTCTCTCACTTTCACTCGGGAAGCTCAATCCTCTAAAACAAACCACCAGGCCTCTGATGCTCATACTTAACCTGCTGACAGTTCAAACATGGAGCCACATATACAACAATATCCTTCTTCATCCTACGCCACAAATAAGGTTCTGCAAGTCCTGATACATCTTCGTGGCGCCCGAGTGAATAGAATACCGAGAACTATGGGCCTCCGCTAAGATCAACCCTCGAATCCCATCGACATTGGGCACACAAACTCGCCCTTGCAATCTCAAAACACCATCGCTATCTAAGTTCACCTTCATGGCACCTCCACGCTGCACCGTGTCTCTCAGGACACATAAATGGGGATTATGAAACTGCCGATCATGGATACGCTCCAATAATGAGGAATGAGCGACCGTACAAGCTAACACTCTGCTAGACTCAGAAATATCCAACCTCACAAATCGATTGGCCAAGGCCTGAATATCCAAAGCAAGCAGTCTCTGGCTGACCGGAATATAAGCAAGACTACCCATGCTGGCGAACTTCCTACTCAATGCATCAGCCACTACATTGGCTCTTCCCGGGTGATACAAAATAGTAACATCATAATCTTTCAATAACTCTAACAATCTCCTTTGCCTCAAATTCAACTCATTTTGCTTGAACAAGTATTGAAGACTCTTGTGATCAGTGTACACCTCACACGTCACACCATACAGGTAATGCCTCCAAATCTTCAAAGCATGAACAATGGCTGCCAACTCTAGATCAATAACTAGATAATTCTTCTCGTGGATCTTCAACTGCCTCGAAGCATAGGTCATGACTCTGCCATCCTGCATCAATACTGCACCAAGTCGAATACGAGAAACATCACAATAGACCATATAAGGCCCTGAACCTGTGGGCAAAACCAACACCGGTACTAAAGCCAGAGCTGTCTTGAGCTTCTGAAAGCTTATCTCACACTCATCTAACCATCTGAACCGGGCACTCTTCTGGGTCAATCTGGTCATCGCGGCTGCAATAGATGAAAACCCCTCCACAAACCAACGGTATTAGCCTGCTAAACCCAAGAAACTCCGAATCTCCATGGCTGATGCTGGTCGAGGCCAGTTCTTGACTGCCTCAATCTTCTTCGGGTCCACCTGAATACCCTCTACTGATACAATGTGACCCAAAAATGCAACCGAACTCAACCAGAACTCACACTTTGAGAACTTAGCATATAAATGACTATCCTTCAAAGTATGAAGAACCACTCTGAGGTGTTGCTCGTGCTCCTCCTGGCTGCGTAAGTACACTAGGATATCATCAATAAAGACTATCACGAACAAGTCCAAATAAGGCCTGAACACTCGATTCATAAACTCCATAAATATTGTCGGGGCATTGGTCAACCCAAACAACATGACCAGGAACTCATAATGCCCATACCGAGTGCGGAATGCTGTCTTAGGGACATCAGATGCCCTAATCCTCAGCTGATGGTAGCCAGATCTCAAGTCTATCTTTGAAAACACCTTTGCACCCTGAAGCTAGTCGAACAAATCGTCAATCTTCGGCAGTGGATACTTGTTCTTTATCGTCACTTTGTTCAATTACCGGTAATCAATGCACTTCCTCATCGAACCATCCTTTTTCTTCACAAATAACACTGGCGCACCCCAAGGAGAAACACTAGGTCTGATAAAACCCTTCTCTAGCAAATACTGCAATTGGTCCTTTAACTCCTTCAACTCTGGCGGGGTCATGTGATACGGCGGGATAGAAATGGGCTGAGTGCCCGGAGCCATTAAAGCAAAATGCAGTACTATACTGTGGCATACCCGGCAGGTCTGAAGGGAAAACCTTGGGGAACTCCCGAACAATAGGAACAGAATAAATAGAAGGGACCTCTGCGCTGGAATCATGAACATACGCCAAATAAGCTAAACACCCCTTCTCGACCATGCGTCGAGCCTTCACATATGAAATAACTCTGTGGGTGGTATACCCTGGGGTCCCTCTCCACTCTAAATGGGGCAAATCTGCAAAGCCAAGGTCACGATCTTGGCGTGAAAATCTAAGATAGCATGATACAGGGACAACCAATCCATCCCTAATATAACGTCAAAATCCACCATGTCTAAGAGTAATAAATCGACACGGATCTCAAGACCCTCAAACACTACCACATAGGAACGATGAACTCGGTTGACCAATATAGAATCACCCACCGGTGTAGATACATAAACAGGAATACCCAGAGCATCACTAGGCATAACCAAGTAGGGTGCAAAATAGGACGACACATACGAATATGTAGACCAGGGTCAAATAGCACTGAAGCATCCCTATCACAAACCAGAATAGTACATGTAATGATTGCATCTGAAGACTCAGCCTCTGGCCTGGCTGGAAGAGCATAACACTGGAGTTGGGCCCCACCTCCCTGAGCCATATCTCTGGGACGATCGGCTGCTGGCTGGCCTCTAACTCTAGCAGTCTGAGCTCCACCTCTATGATCTCTACCTCCACCTCTATGGCCTCTACTCCCACCTCTGGCTGGCTGGGCAGCCTGTGGATCACCTGACGTCGGTATCATAGGACGAGGACCCTGCTGCTGTGACTGAGCACCCCTTAACCTCGGGCAAGCCCTCCTGATGTGACCATACTCACCACATTCATAGCACCCGCCTGAATGCTACAACTAAGAAGACTGTGGCTGAACCTGTCGACCTGAATGTCCACCCCGAAAACTCTGAAGTGGTGGGGCACTGATGGGTACTGATGGAGAATTGTGAAGCTGATGATCAGAATAATGCGGCTGAGAACCACGACCCTCTAAAGTACCATAAGAGACCTGGAGAGCTGACTGGAAGGGCCTCGGAGGATGGCCTCTATCATAAGAATATCTACCTCCAGACGAAGTACCACTGAACCTACCTGCATGATAGGGCCTCTTATCTGACCCATGACCACCTCCCCGTGCAAGAGAAATCTCAACTCTACGGGCCGCATTGGCCGCCTCCTGAAAAGAAATCTCACTCTCGGCTCCCATAGCCATTTGGAGACACATCGGCTGAATCAATCCATTAATAAACCTCTGCACCCTCTCTCTCTCTCTCGGTGGGAGTATAACAATAGCATGGTATGCTAGATCAATGAACCGGGTCTCATACTGAGTGACTGTCATAGAGCCCTGCTGGAGGCGCTCGAACTACCTGCGAAGAGCCTCTCGCTGAGTAACTAGGAGAAACTTCTCCAAAAACAACTCTGCAAACTAGTCCCAAGTCAATGATGGCGACCCTGCTGGTCTGGATAAACAATAGTCCCTCCACCAAGTCTTGGCAGATCCTGCTAGTCAAAAGGTGGCGAAGTCGACCTCGTTGGTCTCCACAATACCCATAGTTCGAAGGATCTCATCGCAGCTAAATAAGAAATCTTGTGGATCCTCTGAAGAAGTACCGCTGAATATGGTGGTGAAGATCTTGGAGAACCTATCAAGCCTCCACAAAGCATCTGCGGACATAGCACTCCATCACCGGCCTGGGTCACAATACCCGGCTGAAATGCCACAGCTGGCTGAACCACTGGCACCTGAGCCTGGGGAGCTACCTGCTCCGGAGTATGTGTGGCGGGAGTCTGAACTCCTCCTCCAGTCTGAGAAGTGGCTGGTGCTACTGGAAGCAAACCCGCTCGATAGACGCTCTCCACAAAGCCTACCAATCTGACCAAAGCATCCTGAAGAACTGGGGTGGATATGAACCCCTCTGGGACCTAAGCTGGGACCACCGGAGCTACTGGGGCTGGAACCTCCTCATCATAATCAACATGAGGCTCCACCTCCGGGACTGCTGCTTGGGGCTGATCTCTACCCCTGCCTCGTTCTCTGGCACAGCCTCAACCTCTCCCTCTGCCCCTCGTAGGATCTACTACTGGGGGCTCGGGCGGCTGTGCGGTAGAAGAGGAAGCACGTGTTCTCGCAATCTGTGAAAAAATAGAGTAGAAAGACATTCAGTATTTGAGTAACAGAATCGCACGACAAGAAAGAACAAAAGTGAAATTTTTCTAACTTCGTAGCCCCTAGGGAATAAATACATATGTCTCTGTACTGATCCCTCAGGCTCTACTAAGTTTGTCCGTGAGTCGTGAGACCTATGTAACCTAGTGCTTTGATACCAACTTGTCGCGACCCAAATTTCCCACCATCCGAAATCGTGATGGCGCCTACTATTAGGAGCTAGTCAAGCCAATTAATTATTAACCTTTTAGGCAAACATCGACAATATTAAGGAAATGAGACATTTAATATAAAATCGGAAGTTTTAAATATAAATAAATTGAGAAACAAGTACAGAAATTTAATTACAACCTCTACCCAATACTGGAGTCACTAACTCACGAACGTCTATAGAATACTAAAAACAGAGTCTGAATAAAATACAATACTATTTGTTCTGGTACAAGGACAACAAACGAAATAAGGATAGAAGAGACTCCAGGCCATGCGGACGTCAACAAGGCTACCTCGGAATCTCTGGATTGAAGTCAACTCCCAACGCTCTTACTGCTGCTCCGGCGCTGTGATTTGTGCAAAAAGATGCACAGAGTGTAGCATCAGCACAACCGACCCCATGTGCTGGTAAGTGCCTAGCCTAACCTCGGCAAAGTAGTGACGAGGCTAGACCAGACTACTAGATAAACCCGTGCAGTTATGAATATATTGCGGAAACTAAACAGGAAATAAACAGTTTATACAAGGAGGGGGAAACATGTTGTAGGGAGGCAACAGTTAAAACAAGAAGTCTAAACTTAAGGATAGAATAGCAGAAACTTAAATCTGGAATAAACACACTTAAGCTATAATTTGTTGCAGCGCGCAACCCGATCCGATCACATACAATACTATTGCGGCGTGCAACCCGATCCTCAATTGTCACTATTGCGGTGTGCAACCCAAACCTTAAATATACAGTGCTGTTGTGGCGTGCAACCTTATCCATAATTATATAGTGTTGTTGCGGCGTGCAACCCGATGCACAAATGTATATTGTTGTTGCAGCGTGTAACCCGGTCTACGATTATCACTGTTGCAGCGTGCAACCCGATCCATATATAAGTAACAAAACCTCACCCCAATCAACAATCACAAGTAAGGGGTAATGGGGGGTAACAACTAGTGACAGCAACCCTGGCAAGGGAAATATAACAACACAACTATATCCCGGCAAGGTAGAAAATCAACAAAACCAATAACACGTCCTGGCAAAGGAGTAACCATCAACTCTTTAACTTTCTTACACTTCTCACTTATAATTTACTTTAACATTCGAGCCATCGCTCCAATAGTGAATTCATAATCTCTGTCTTATGCTCTTTACAGTATATAGAAATCATCAAATAAGCATGGAAGAGTCACAACAATTCAGGATAATCTCAATATAAGGACATACGGTCATGCTAGACACCAGTGTATAGATATTCGTTACCATGCCTATATGTCGTACTCAACAAATAGCAATTAGCAAATAAGACTCTACTTATATTCCCTCAAGCCAAAGTTAGACCAAACACTTAGCTCGAATGTTCCAAACTCAACTCAAGCCTCTAGTATAGATTTACCCCTCAAATTCACCACCAAACCGCTCGAATCTAGTCACAAATTACTTGAATGTATCAACAAATGCTAATTGTATCAATTTGAATGCTTGAAAATGAATTTTCCAAAGTTTCACTCAAAAATTCCCAAAACGCCCTCGGTCCTACGTGGTCAACACCCAAGGTTCGAACCAAAACCCGGTTACCCATTCCCCCACGAGTTCATATCTATGATTTGTTTTAAAATCGGACCTCAATTTGAGGTCCAAATCCCCAATTTTAAGAAAACCTAGGTTCTACCCAAAATTCACATTTTCACCCATGGAAATCCTTTATTTTAAGATGAAAACATGATAAATAATGCAAATGATTGAAGGGATTAAGTAAAAATTGACTTACAAATGATTTGGGGAAGAAAGTTTTATTGGAAAATCGCCTATGGAGTGTTTGAGTTTGAAAAAATGAAGAAATAGGTTGAAAATTCGTCTAAGTATGAAAATGCAGGCCTCGGATGTGGGAAATGCGAACATGGGTTCGCAATTGCAAACCCAGCAGGTATGGGAAATGCGAGACTTTTGTTCGCATTTGCAAACACAGGCCAGTTGGGGAAGCTTCGTATTTGCGAACTTCTTGGTCGCATTTGCGACCTCTGGCCAACAGGAGCACCTTCGCATTTGCGAAGAAATTCCTCGCATTTCCCAGGAGGGTTAGACCTGGGCTAACTTCGCAATTGCGAGAAGCCTTCACATTTGTGAATATCGTATTTGCGAACCAGGCTTCGCAAATGCAAAGCCTGCAGGTCTGAAGCACCTGATTGAAAATCTGCAACTCCAAAGCTCAAAAATGCAACTCGACACCTATCCAAATTTCACCTGAGCCCTCGGGGCTCCAAATCAAATATGCACACAACCTCAAAAATATCTTACGGACTTACTCGTGCGATCAAATCGCCAAAATAATATCATATTCATAGAAATAAGCCTCAAATCACATGATTTCTTCCAACTTTTCATAAAAACACAAATTTTCCATTTTTGAGTCCGAAACACGTCAAATGACGTCAATTTTCAACCAAACTTTACTGAAAGAGCTTAAATCACATATAAGACTTGTACTGGGCATCGGAACCAAAATACGATCCTGATACCATAGTCTTCTGATCAAATTTCCTTTCCATTTTATCTTAATTAATTTCAGAAAATAATTTCACACAAAAATTCATTTCTCGGACTTGGGATTCTCGAAATTCAATTCCGGGCATACGTTCAAGTCCCATATTTTTCTACGGACCCTCCGGGACAGTTAAATTACGGGTTCGGGTCCGTTTACCCAAAATATTAACCAAAGTCAACTTTAATCATATTAATATCAAAATTCATTAATTTTTACACAGAATTCATATTTAAGCTTTCCGGCTACACGCCCGGACTGCGTACGTAAATCGAGGCAACTAAAAGCGAGGATTTCAAGGCCTCGAAAGTGCGGAAAAGGGAAAAAACAGGTGATGACCCTTTGGGTCGTCACAGTCCAATGCCAATTTTAGGAATGTATATATTTTGAAACCTACCAATATGTTGTTCCAAAATTTATGAAATGCCAAAAAGTTATTAAAAAAAAAAAAAGAAATAGCACTTTAATACTCCATTCTAGCACCTAAACCTAATGGAGAAACCAAACCTCCAATCAAAATCCGATGCTGCAATAGTAGCGAACAACAACCCCTTTTTTACCTTTTTTGTGCTTTTGCTTTCGAGTTTTGATACTTTAGAATTTGGATGTAACATGAGGTTTAACTCCATTTTAAATCATTTGCACAGACTCAGCAATTTATGGGAAAAAAAATTAGATCTCGTTTGAATCACTCTTGGGATCTCTTGATATATTTATGCTCTTGTTTTAACATATTAATAATTATTCTAATACTATCTTGCAAAGGTTTGTTGTAACAATAAAAGTGAAACTTTAATTCATCAAGACTGGAGAGACATAAGAAGAAATAAAGGGGGAGAGAGAGAGGAAGAAGGAGACGACAAAGACGACAAAGAGAAGTGAAGGTGGGTGATGGGGAGCGAATAAATAGGGAATTAGTTTTTTTTTGGGATTTGACTATACCATACCATTTTTTGGGGGCTGCCTTTGCCAATATAATGTAAGGCCAAAAATTTACCAATTCCTATTGTAAGTTGTTGTGTGGTGCCAATTTTTCTTGTTCTTTGTAAATTACTCTTCTTATTATTTGGATTGTTACACAAATAGCCGATTTAATGTTTACTTTTTTTAGTTGGTATATATAAATTATGCATTAATTATTCGTCGTTATAAGTATATTTAGAATTATACATTTAGTATGCATCCGCTGGCTATTTTTTGCTTAAGAGATTAGATAGGTGGTTATTTAGATTAATTCTTCTTATAAATTGTTACATAAATAGCCGGCCTAATTTAATTGATCCATCTTGCACAAGAACAGAGTCCAGTGATTGATTGGCCCAATAAACTTCTATTCCCCATCGTTGAAGTCTTAAGTCATTTGGCAAGAGAAGGCATAAAATAGCACGCTTTAGTCAATTTTCGGACTGGTCATTCAAAAATAGTCAGCATGTCACGACCCCAATCCCGATCGTGATGGCGCCCAACGCAATCTCTAGGCAAGCCTGACCATTTACACCATCAACCCGAGCACGAAGCTCAAAACCAATCATTTAAATATCTTTATCAACAATAAAGCTAATAGTTTTAATTTATAGATAGAAATAAGCCGAATATCAAAATAATACTGAATACACACCCAAAGACCTGGGGGTCATGAGTCTAGAGCCTCTAACAATACAGTGTAATAAGACTCCAATAATACATAGTTTCAAAACTACGAAAAGATAATAAAGGGGATAGGGGAGGAGTCGGGTCCTGCGGTCGTCAGGCAGCTAACTCGACAACTCCGATAAAGCTTTGGACAGCAAATAGCTCAGCTAAGCTCCCGAGACACCTGAATCTGCACACATGGTGCAGGGAGTAAAGTGAGTATTTCCAACTCAGTGGTAATAGACATGTATAATGACTGATAATAAGAAATTCCGAAATACAACAATGCAAAGCTATAACCAATACTCCTACATATTTAACGGTGCAATAACCACAATAATGACAGGTAAGGCAGGCAGATATCAATGCATGAATGCAATGCAATGCACATGACTGCTGCGGCACGCAGTCCGATCCATTTGGGTACCCGCGCTCACTGTGGGGTTTTAGACTCCGGAGGGGCTCCTACAGCCCAAGCGCAATATCATCGTAACATTTGTTGCGGCGTACAGCCCGATCCACAATCAGTCCAATTATATGCATGCAAGCCACACGGGCACAGGCAAACTTACCATTTTCAGTTCCAATTATCAGAAATTATAAATTAAGTGGTTAAAACCTTAGAATTTACTAGCCATTTCGAGACAGTATTTAACTCAGGACTGATATCATGAAAACATGCTAAACATCATGGAAATAGTGATAATAATCCCCACGGGATCCAAATAATCAGCATACAGCACAAATATATCCATAATCATCCAAGTAGGAGGTTTGCCAACTAATTTCTAGCCAATAACACAGTGCGAATATCATTCGGTTGGACTAAGCCATAGTCCCCAATTACAATCGACCTCGCACGTGTCTCGCCTCAATATAGTATCACAGTGTGATATACCGGGGTTTCAAACCCTTAGGTCATCATCTACATCTATTACTCACCTTAAACCGGCCACGAGACTAGTCCGCTAAGCCTTTCCCTCTTGAATCAACCTCCTCACACGCCGAATCTGATCAAAACCACAAGGAATACGATAAGCTAATGGAACATAACCCAATTGAAAGAACTCGAAAAACACCCAAAAATACGAAGTTGGCAAAACTCGAGCCCCTGGCCCACTTCTCAAAAAATTACAAAATTTACATCACCGAAATCCTCGTCTTGCCACGAGACCGTACATATAAAATACACAAGAATCGGAGTCTATTTGACCCCTCAAATCATCAATTTAAACCTTCTTAGGTTTCAAGCCCTAACCTCCATTTTTACCCTTTATTTCCTTGAAATTCCGTGATTAATTCATGTTTTTATAACATAATAACATAATCTGAGTCCAAATATTCATACCTGATGAAATCCTTTCGAATCCTCTTTAAAATCGTCCAAAAACCCGCTTTAGTCGAAGTCCAAAATGTTTGCTTCTTTTCCAAGTTCGTGAACACTGTTCACGATAACACCAGACCTTTTTCCGCTTCTGCGGTCCACTGACCGCACGTGCGGTACCGCTTTTGCGACAATTTGACCGCTTACGCGGTCTAACTTAAAACTCTTGGGACCGCTTATGCGATCCAAACACCGCTTATGCGGTTTTCCTTCGACTGCTTCTGCGGTCTATTATCCGCTTACGCAGCACCGCTAAAGCGCCGAACCTTCCACTTATGCGAAAATCCCCTGGGCCACTACTGATCGCTTCTGCGACCTCCCCCACCGCATCTGCGGAACCGCTTATGCGGCTCCTTTTCCGCAGATGCGGAAATACCAGAAGGTGAAAATATCAGACTTGCAACAAATGCTTCAAACTCCCGTTTAACCATCCGAAATCACCCGAGGCCCCCGGGACCTCCACCAAAAGCACAAACACATCCTAAAACCTTATTCAAACTTTTTCCAATCCTTAAAATACGACAAATAACGCTAAAACCATTAAATCACATCGGATTCAAGCCTAGTTTTCTTCAAAACTTCCACAATACGCATTCAATCAAAAACCCGACCAAACAGCGTCCGAATGACCTGAAAATTTGCAGACATATCCAAAATCACCTAACGAAGCTACTGCAACTCTCGAAATTCCATTCCGACCCTCGGATCAAAATCTCACCTATCAACCGGAATTCGCCAAAATTC
>MU755547.1:0-18222 GCA_026770625.1 Nicotiana glauca
ACTAACAACCACGGGTGCATTGATTGCGACGTGGTTCGAGATGCATTTTCACGACGTTGCAATTCTATTAAAAAAATAATAAAAGCAATTTTAAAGTTAATAAAGCACATAAGTTATAACATGTGTTAAAATCTGATATTTAGCCATTACAACAATTTAAGCGACCGTGCTAGAACCACGGTATCCGAGGGTGCCTAACACCTTCCCTCGGGTCAACTCGCAGACTTCATTTGGAAAGTCGAATATTTTCCTCGAATTGGGATTCAAGATAAATCGGTGACTTGGGACACCAAAAGCCAAACCTTTCCCAAGTGGCGACTCTTAAATAAATAAATAATTCCATTTCGAATAATGTCACTTAAATTGGAAAAAACTCCCTTATACATTATCCTCCCGGGGATAAGTGTGTAAAAAGGAGGTGTGACAACTTGGTCGTGCCTCCCTAAGCTAACAGTAGGCTCAAATTGCAACTAGTATACAGGGAAGTAAACACAGTTATAGTTACTTAATGAAAATAAGATTTTCAATAATTAGTACATGTATGCACTCGTCACCTCACGTACAAGGCATTTCATATATCAACAATACTAAATCCCAAGGGGAGTTCCCTCACACAAGGTTAGGCACGCCACTTACCTTGAACCAACTCTAAATCAACTCAAAATCACATTCTTGCCACGAGTATCCAATTCCGGGTGATCCAAATCTAATCAAATTAATACCAGTACGTAAATACAACTACAAACAACTAATTTAGCTAAAGGAAATGCAGCTAAGACAAGAAAATAGGAAAAGCCCAAAAATCCTCTCTGGGCCCACATCTCATAATCGGGTAAAAATCCATAAATTATAAATACCTATTCACCCACGAGTCTAACCATACCAAAATCCCTCAAATCTGATACCAAAACCTCGGTCACAATCCCAAAATTAGGACTAAGAATCTTTCTCAACTTATCCCCAATTTTTTATCCCAAATCCAAAATTAAATGATAAAACTAAGATTAGATTATAAGAATACAACTAAAAAGGGATTAGGAATCGTTACCTAATGATTTCCTCTTCAAAATCCTCCTAAAATCGCCCTCAACCGAGCTCCAAATTGTTTTTCAACTTTTGATTTCAAACCCTCGAAATTTCCTATTTCTGCCCAGCTACTTCCGCATCTGCGGCCCACTGACTGCACCTGTGGTCCCGCTTCTGCGGTGAATACACCGCACATGCAGATTTTTATTTAATGGTAAACATCCGCACCTGCGACTCCCTTACCGCACCTGCGGTCTCGCAGGTGCGCTCAACCTCTCGCACCTTCGACTTCTGGTCCTCAAGCTCATGCCCGCATCTGCGACTTTCTCCCACGCTTCTGCTATCACGCACCTATGGTCCCCAATCTGCAAGCGCATTATGACAGTAACTTAGCAGCTTCAACTGCAAAATTCTAACTTCCAACTCCATATTAACCATCCCAGATCTTCCCGAGGCCTCCGGGGCCTCAACCAAAAGTACGAACAAGTCATATACCACTATTCAAACTTGCACCAATCTTCGGAACACTCAAAACAATATCGAATCATCAAAACACCCTCGGATTCAAGCCTAAGGATTCCAAAACTTCTAAATTCCGCGTTCGATCAAAAAGTCTATCAAACCTCGTCCGAATGACCTAAAATTTTGCACACACATCTCAAATAACACAACAGACCAACTCAAACTTCCGGAATTCCATTCCGACCCCGATATTAAAATTTCGCTATCGAACCGAAAACTTCAAAAATTTGACTTTTGATATTTCAAGCCTAATTAAGATACGGACCTCCAAAATACAATCCAAATATGCCCCTAAGCCCGAAATCACCCAACGGAGCTAACAAAAAAAATAAAAATCCATTCTGAGGCTATCTTCACACTGCTCCGACTACGGTCTAAATTCTAAAGCTTAAACTCTCATTTAGGGACTAAGTGTCCCAAAACACTCTGAAACCCAAAACGAATCCTCCCGGCAACTCAAAATAGCAGAAACAAACACGGAAAAAATATTTAATAGGGGGTTGGGGCATTAATTCTTAGAACGACCGGCCGTGTTGTTACAATTTCTTGAGGAGGAAGTGTAGAAGCTTCCAAGGGGAGTATATATTGGAGGGGTTTTCGGATTTTAGGGGGAGGATTTTTTAAGACAGAGTTTTTGGGAAGGTTTGAGAGACAAAAGGCTAGGGTTGAGTTTTCTTTTGATTTTTATATTAGTTCATTCACAAAAAAACAAAATTATTTCTTTCTATTTTTTATCTTATATCAAAAAATCAAAAATACAAAAGTTTAGTTTACGTTTTAGAAAACATATACAAAAAATATTCTCGAATTTCTTCCTTTTTTTTGGATTCTAGTGTGCAAAGAATGGAATTCGATTGAGAGGTTGTTCTCTTAGTCAATTATATTATCTGGGAATGCCCCGAAGAGCTTGTAAATATTTTGGAGCCAATGACGAGCATTGTGAAGGAAGCATAGTATAGGTTAACATAGGATTTTAATATTTTATTTCTTTTCTTTTTTTTTCTTTTTTTTATTTAGGTGGGGATGACCTCGAACCTCCGTTGTATTTTTTTTGTGTGTTTTATCTTGATTTGAATATTATTAAAAGCCAACTTGATCATATATGCAACCATACTAGTTGCGGGACTCTGCAAATGTTTAACACCTTCTTTCCGAGTCAAATGAACCTCCTTATCTAAAGTATTTGGTTCAGTTAGTTTTAGGGTCAAACGTGTTTTGAAAGAAAATTATTTTTAAACGATGACCTAGCACACCAAAACCAAATGTCAGATGGCGACTTTAAGAAATCTTTTAAAACATAAATTATTGTCACTTTCGAATTTAAAAATTCCTTTGAGCTTTAAAGATCACCTTTTATTCTTTTGAAAAGGATTAGTAAGATGGTAGAAAAGGGGTGTGACAAATACTTACATAGAGTCCCATGTGTTTGAGAGAGAAAAAAAGAAGAAGAGGAATAAAAGAGGAGGAAGAAAGGAACACATAGGTCGCGGGAGGAAGAAAAGGAGGCGACGACTGGTTTGAAGTTGTCAAAATTAGGATATAGGTTAAATAATTTTAAAAATATAGGTATAGATTAAATGGTGACGATAAATAGGACGTTCGATGCAATTTTTACCTCTCCTTGCAAACACAAACAAGCTTGGTTAATTAGAGAACTAGACGAAGGGACTAAACCCATGTCCAAAAGGATAACCTCCCATTCACTACTTAAATTAAAAAAAAAAACGCAAATAAGTATTTCTATGATAAAAAGTTAAATTTCTTATTTCATATGTAAATATATAACCGTATATAATTAATGTATTTTTGTTTTGGTCAAAAATTAAATTTTTTTTTTTAACAAAGTTGTAACTGCTAGCTTCATCTGGACTCTAAGGCTATCTCTCATGTTTGATCCTCTGCCTATTTATTTAATTGGCTGAACTGATTTTACCATAAAAGCATCTAGGCAGGATAAGTGTTTAAGCTAACTAGATTCTTCTTCCATCCACCTTGCTTCTTCCCTCTGCCCCCTAATACGAAGCTGTATGATCTATGTATAATAGATTGAAAAAGTAAATAGTGAATTTGTTTGACTATTTTTGTAAAAACTTTTTCAAAATGTGGTAGTTCTGCCTGGAAAAGGAAACTTTATTAACTCTCTGTGTAATTTTTTTCTTTTTGCAGATGAAAAGAAAAATAATAAAAAAGGCAATAGTTTATGGTGCAAACCAATCCTCTATTTTCGATGAATTGGGCAGGTAAATTCGAGAAAAGGATTGGTTCTAAAAGCTGAGCACAAGGATCTAGTTTCGTGCCCATTAACTGTTGTGAACTATTCAAGTTGCCTCCTTGCAAGAACGTCGAATTCAAATGTTTAAATGAATAGAATCATTTGAGGCCAAATTCTGACACTGCAAGCCCAAAACTTGAGTGCAAGCTATTTTTCAGGAAAAAAAAATATAAAAAATAGCCTTATTCGATATAAAGTCTTTTGTTTGAAAGATTTGCTATAATAATGAAGAAGATTTGATTTATAATTGGTAATTGAAAAATAATCATGATTGTAAAAGTAATCAAAATGTGATAGAGTTCAAATCTTTTACATATAAGCTTCCAGTATAATGTGCTGGAGTTCCGTCATAATATGTTGGAAGTTTATATGGAGGAGCTCCATAATCTCGTATATTATGTTGGAACTTTTCTTGTGCTAGAGTACCAACATAATATGCTGGAAGTTTATATGCATGAGTTCCATAATCCCACATATTATGCTTGAACTTTCGTGTTTAAGCAAAATAATGACTATTTTTCATTGACTTTACAAACACTAACTATTTTTCAATTACCAGTCCAAAACTAGCTAGCCCGTACTACTTTTGTCACGACCCAAATTCCATTAAATGTTGTGATGGCACTGGACACCAATGTCAAGCAAGACAACACTAAATAATCAATTTAGTTCTCGTTTTAGTATTTTTGAAATCATGATTTTTCTTTAATTTAATAATAAAAGATGGACTTTATGGTATAAATAATAATGTTTTTAACAATTTCAAAACTGAATAACCCATAATTATCCCAAAACCCGGTGTCACAAGTTCATGAGCGTTTACTAAGGAATAAAATAAAATACAATAACTGTCCGGAATATAATTTGGACAGAAAAGGAAATACCAATACTCTGAAGGAGACTCTGCTAGTTGCGGATCGCACGTAAGATGCAGCTCGTTTAAGTCTTCGTGTCAACCATGCCGCTGCGTCCACAAGGCCACTAAATGTATATATGCATGTACAACAAAATGTACAACAATATAGTATGAGTACAAAAATAACGTGTACCCAGTAAGTATCCACTCTAACATCGAAGAAGTATTGAGAGGGGTCGATTTTGACACTTACTAGTGGTCTAACAATATCAAGTACAGTAAACAAGTTAAAAATATGAAACCGAATAAATATATGAAATAAACATGTATATAATATGTGGTATAATTTTTCTCCTTACAATTTTACTCAAGCTCTCAACTTGTGACACCGGGTTTTGGGATAATNAGTAAAAAATGTGAGCAAATCATGGATTTTTATAGCATTTCTATCTCGCATAGCGGAAAAATAGGTAAACACCTTTAAGAAATATTAAGGGATTTTCAAGTTTACTTTTTATTATCTTATCAATTTATATCAAGCCATAAAAGGCAATTTCTACATTTAAAATTCTCAAGCGACAAATAACATGCGCAAATCACACCGAGACGATGGCCCGATCCAATAGAAATGTAAACTGTGCACTGCCGAGGGTCGAATGGAACGAACCATAGATGCAACTATTACCCTGCTCGCGAATCATCCATGCAACTCGGTCAATATAAAATAAACAATCATCCTGCTCGCGAATCATCCATGCGACATAGGTACACATAAGATACACAATCACCCTGCTTGCGAATCATCCATGCGACGTAGGTACACATAATATACATGCTCAAATAGCCAATTAGAATCTTTTATCGGGGAATAATTATCCAAATAAAGCCAATTCTCCTTTAACAATTTTTGAGAAATGAAGTTTAATCCTTTTAGTAATTCACTTACTAATTCAATGTGATTTAAGTAATTCAAACTATCGATGGGTTCATAAATAATTCAAGTATAACATGCTTTTGTGTCTAACTACCCGGACAATAGCATAATAGTAGCTACGCACGAACTCTCATCACCTCGTGCATGCGTAGCCCCCACAAATAGGAGCACTTAATCAATTATTTCACCTATGTGGATAATTCCCTCTTAAAAGGTTAGAAAGGAGACTCGCCTTACTGCGAAGATCCATAACCGGCATTCCACGCCCTTCCGAAGACTACTTGATGCACCACACTCCAATTATTCATTACAATCTAATTTATAGCAATTCCTAACTCCGATCAAAAAGTTGGCCAAAACGCCCTTAGGCCCACGTGCCCGGAATCCGAAATTTTTCGAAGATAAAGATTACCCATGGCCTTAGGAACTCAAATATATAATTCACTCCTAATTCCATGCTCAAATTAGTGGTGAAACCCAATTTATCAAGTGTTCTAGGTTTTCTTCAAAAAATCTCTACTTCCCCACAATTTTCATGTCTAATTCCATGATATAATCTCGTATTTAACATAGAAATGAGTAGGAGTAATTTACCTTAACATAGATGACGAAATCCTATCTTGGAGCCTTCCAAAAATCTCCCTAAGCCATGAAAAATATGAGAGAAATGAACTCAACCCTGATTTTAAACAACCATTCCGCCCCAGCTATTTTTGCTTCTGCGGAAATAATTCCTCTTCTGCGGTTCCGCTTTTGCGGATCTAGGGCCGCTTCGGCGGTCCACCCAAGGATGCCCTTTTTCGCCTCTACGATACCCCTTCCGTAGATGCGGTCCCGCTTCTGCGAAAATCTGACCACAACTGCTGTCCACTCTGAGCCGACCAAAACCGCTTCTGCGACCACTTCTCTACAGATGCGGTCCCGCTTCTGTGGAACCTTGACCGCATCTGTGGTCCTCAAGCCCTTTACCACAATTTCGCACATGCGCCTTCCTAGCCGCTTCTGCGGCACCGTATCTGCGGCCCCATTTCCGCAGGTGCGGTTATGATAGCAACCAGACCCTTCAGCCTTCTTCAAAATTCCATTTTTGATCCATTAACCACCCGAAATCTACCCGAGGACCCCGGGACCTCAACCAACCCTACCAACCAATCCCAAAACACATTAAGGACTTGCTCGAGGCCTCAAATCATATCAAAAAATGCTAAAACCATGAATTACACCCCGACTCAAGCTTTATGAACTTCGAAATTTCAAACTTCTATTTCCGATGTTTAAACCTATCAAATCACATCCGATTGACCTCAAATTTTGCGCACAAGATGTATTTGACATTACAGACCTACTCTAACTTCCGAAATAAGATTCCGACCCCGATATCAAAAAGTCCACCTTCGATCGAACTTCTAGAAAACCTTTAAATTTCTATCTTTAGCCAAATGGCTCCAAAACGACCTACGAACCTCCGAATTCACTTCTGATCGCGCCCCAACTCAAAAATCCCCATACGGAACTATTCACAGTCTCGGAATCCCAAACAGACATCGATAACACTGAAATGCACTTTAAGCCAAACTTATGAAATTTCTTCTAAAATGCTAACTTCCACATTAGGCACCAAGACGCTCCTGATTTATCCAAAATCCAATCCGGGCATACACCCAAGTCCGAAATCACCATACGAACCTGCTGGAATCTTCAGATCCTGATTCCAAGGTTGTTTGCTCAAAAATACAATCTTAGTTCATTCATTCATCTTTAAGCTACTAAAACAAGAAATCTCTCTCCAAATCAACTTTGAACATCCCAAAATATAATTCCAGCCACACGTACAAGTCATAATACCTGAAATGAAGTTGTTCATGGCCTCAGGCTGCCGAACGATGTGTTAGGGCTCAAAATAACTGATCAAGTCGTTAGTTGCCTGGATTTCCAAAATTGTTGAACAGTAAGTTTACCCATAGCCTCATGAACTCAAATATATAATTTTCTCTAAATTTCATACGCAAAATCATAGTCAAATTCCAAGAATATAAATTTCTAGGTTTTTCTACCAAAACGCCAAATTACTACCAATTTACATGCTAAAATCCATACGTAATCGATGTATTTAACTCAACATGGATGGGTTTAGCTTACCTTATCGTTCATGACGAAAAATCCCACTTGAAGGTCTCCCAAAAATCACCCAAGCAAGAAAATATGAGAGAAAATGGCCAAATCCTGATTTTTAAAACACATCTCTGCCTCCAGCACTTTCCGCACCTGCGATCCTTTTACCACTCTTGCGGTTTCACATGTGCGAGCCAATCCACCGCTTCTGCGGTTTTTCCCCAGGCTCCTCTTTTCCACTTCTGCGCTTCTATTCCCGCAGATACGGTCCCACTTCTGCGATCCCAGCTCTCTTTTTCCAAATCTGCATCTATGACTATTGGGCCGCTTCTGCGCTCCGCACCTACGCCCCTATTCTCGCAGGTGTGGTTACACTAGCAACTAGCAACTTCAGCCTTCCAAAAATTCCATTTTTGATCCGTTAACCACCCGGAATCCACCCGAGGCCCCCGGGACCCCAACCATTCATACCGACCAATCCCAAAACATATTACAGACTTGCTCAAGGCCTCAAATCATATCAAACAATGCTAAAACCACAAATCGTCCTCCAATCCAAGCTTTATGAACTTTAGAATTTCAAACTTTCACTTTTGATTTTTAAACCTATCAAATCAAGCCCGATTGACTTCAAATTTTGAACCCAAGTCATATTCGACATAACGGACGTACTCCAACTTCTGGAATCGAATTTTGACCCGGATATCAAAAATTCCACTTCTGGTCAAACTTCTCCAAAACCTTCAAATTTTTATCTTTAGCAAATGACTCCAAAATGACCCACGAACCTCCGAATTCACTTCCAATCGCGCTCCCAACTCCAAAATACCATAGAAAGCTGCTCCTTCACTTGAAATCCCAAACAGACATCGGTAACACTGAAATGAACTTCAACCCAAGCTTATAAAATTTCTTCCAAAATGCTAACTTCAACAATAGGCGCCAGAACGCTCCTAGGTCATCCAAAATCCGAACCGAACATACGCCTAAGTGCAAAATCATTATACGAATATGTTGGAACCTTCGAATCCTGATTCCAAGGTCGTTTACTCAAAATCTGATCTTAGCTCTTACTTTAACTAATTTACGACTTGCGGGGGCGATTGGTTCAGGAGTTGGAAGAGTTTTGAGTAAAAATATGTCCATTTGCTTTTTTAAGATTTTCTTAAAAGACCAAGTTTGACTTCGGTCAATATTTTGGAAAAACGGATCCAGATTCGTGATTTGACAATTTCTGAGGGTCCTGGGAAAATATGAGACCTGGGCATGTCACACCTCTTTTTTTACACACCTACCCCGAAGGATAGTGTATAAGGGAGTTTTTCCAATTTAAGTGACATTATTCGAATTGGGATTATTTAATGATCAGAGTCGCCACTAAGGATAGGCTTGGCTTTTGGTGTCCCAAGTCACCGGTTTTTTTTAATCCCAAATCGAGGAAAATTTGACTTTCCTTGAGAAGTCTGTGAACCAAAAATTCAGACTAAGGAATTCTGTTAACTGGGAGGAAGGTGTTAGACACCCCCGGATTCCGTGATTCTAGCACAGTCGCTTAAACTATCATAATTGTCCTATTGCCTGATTTTAATACATGTTTCAACCTATAGTACAATTTTAGAATTACTTACCGCTTTTAATTAATTTTAAGAAAAATTGAACGTCATGTAAAACGTGTTTTTGGATTGTGTCACATGAAATGCACCTGCAATCCGGAACACATTTTATTCAACATTTTAGGATTTGCATTTGGGTCACATGATATTCACACCCGAGTTTTGAAATATAATATTATTAAAATAACGCGCCTAAACCAACTACGCGTCTTTAACTTTGTGAAGGCCATAAAAATTTGCTAAATAGTGCACTTCGATCTAGTTGAAGGAGTCATGTTTTAAAGAGACTAAGGACAATTTGAATTTTAGCCTATCATTTATTTTTCCTTGCAAAAATCAACTGCTTCGTAGGTTTTCTCGTCAGGAGGTAATTAACCACGCAATTGATCAATAAAAAAAATTTACAACTTTCAATCCATTCAACTTATGTACTTCATATAATCAAATTTATTTTTCATTCTTCACACCCATCTACCCATTTGGTCATTTGACTCGGCTTTCTCAATTGTCTTTAATATTGAGACATCATTTAAAACTCAAAAAACCCAAATTAATGTCAAGCCCTAAATCTGGTTCCTTGTAAACCTTACTATCTACTAATCATAAAAGTACAAAACTCAATTCTTAGTCCCCACATCAATTTCAGTAAGCTCAAACAAACTTCATGTTTATTATCTAATAACGAAAGCTAATGAAATATGATACTAATAAACCATAATTCTACTTCAATTAGCAAATTAACATGAAACATGAATTGATATTAAGGCTAACAACATCCAGTAGCCAACCAAAAAATGACCAATAAAATGGGAGAGAGCTTTATTAGATCATCATATGTAAATCCGCTGAGTTAATCACAACCACGAAGACAATAGAAGAGAAGAAAGTGATCGAAACAGACCTCGAAATCCGAGAATTTAGCCGTGAAAAAGCAATAAAAACATGAAGAAACAGTGATTAGAACTATTGCCAGCAATGGGGACTTCGACTCGGCACCACGAATCTCGAATCAGACGTGAACTCAAACGCAAATCTCAGTCAAATTCCATTTTGCGACCAGAAATTGAAATTGAAATAAAGAAGACGAAATATATATTTTTTGAATTTCAGGCAGCCATTGAACCACTGAAGGTTATCTCTAATGTGTGTCTGTTGAGAGGATTCTCAATCCTTGTTTTGGTCCTGCTCAAGAAATCGAAGGATAGAGGGATCGTGTATTTGAGAATTGCAGCGCTGCTTTCTTTGGGTTATGCGGCTGTCCAATATTTAGGGTGTCTAGGGTTTATAAATTCAAATAAAGATTCGAGGAGTTTGGAGGGATTTTGAGGAAAACTAAGCTTGGATTGGTAATGGGGAGGATGAGAGGAAGCGATGGTGTATTTTTGGGAGTGATCAGAGTGGTTTGTGTCGTTGCCGCCGGCGGGTTTGATAGAGGATATTAGGGCGGCTGGATTCTCAAGGGTTTGGGAAGGGGGATTTGAGAGAGACGACGGAGGGGGTAGGGTAAGCGGGTTCCAACATTTGAAGAATAAAGGACCCCAAGTTCTGGTCCGTTGGATCAACAAAACATAGACGGCTAGGATTTGCTTAAATCAAAACGATATCGTTTCGATGGCTGGGGAGCTGGACCGGGTTGGACGACGGGTCTTGGGCCAATTTGAGTTTGGGGAGGGAATTGCTTGGGGCTGGAATATTTGGCCCAAAAATCGGGTTTTATTAGGACTTCTAATTTTTTTTTGAATTTTCTTTCATTTCCATTTTTATATTTTTTTTTGTTAAAAGCAAAATTTAAAAAATAACAAAGACCTGAATTAAACTAATTAGTTTCCAAAAATCAACTAAATCGTAAAAGAAAACTTTTTTTTTAAAACAAATCGAAATTAAAAAAAATGCAAAAAGGATCATTTTTTATATTTTCTTCTATTTTCTTGTAATGTTAGTTAATTAGTGGAACGAAAAAAAATGTAAAATTAGGTCCTAAATGTAAATATGCTATTTTTTTACTTTTATGGATTATCAAAATGCAATCAATCATGCAATTAAATTCTTAAATTAAATAATTAAAAAAATCCTAATTTTATGAATTCTATAGGAATAATTTAAGTGAGGCAAATATCAAGTGCTCACAGCTTCCATCATGCAATTAAATTCTAAAATTCAATAATTAAATTAAAAATACTAATTTTATAAATTCTATAGGAATAATTTAAGCGAGGCAAATATCACGTGCTCACAGCTGCCCCTCTTTGCTCGGTGACACGAAGGTTTTCGGGCAAAGATAAATGAGCAATTATGAGAGATTTTTACCTGCTTGGCACTCCATGAGAAGCATTTTTGAAAACCGTCTGACCGAACCCTGCTTCAGAGGTTGCCTACATATCCTTGGCTATAAAGGAATCAGGTCAGTGTAGTTCTGGAAGTTTTTGTAGCTGGGACTACCAGGAGTTGTGATTTCACTGTTGTTGCTGCTGCTACTGCGTGTTGACCTCCTTATTACACCAAAAGGAGAATCAAAGCTAAGTTATTTATGCCTATCAACTATGAGTTACAAGATTCTTATCTATAATTCTCTTGAAGCTTGATCTTGAGTCTTAGCTGATTTTGATGTGGACACGATCTGAATCTTGATGCTTGCAAGTTGTAGGTGTTGTTTCTTTCTTCAACATTGGATCAAAATGGGATCGGTGGAGCTTGTGACTTCAATCAAATTTTGAGCAATTCGCACCTTTGTTCGCTTCAACATTTTGAATTCATTTCTTTTTATTATTTTCTTCTTTTCTTTATTCTAGATTGAGACTCATTCTTTTGGTCATCTCGAAACCTTTGTGTCCTAAGGTCAAATCTGCTCAGACACCAAAACAAACAAACGAACGAAAATTTTCTGCCCTAGTTTTCACTATGAAAATTTCGTGAGTTATTTGTAACAAAATATGAACTCATTCTCTCTTTTACCTTTCTTTTTTTATTTTCAAGAATTGTATTTATCTATGATGGGAAAGATTAGGGAGTGGGATCCTATGTTTAAAGGCAAAACTCAGGGATTGGAGCCCTAATGTTGGGAAAAGGAAAAAATGCTCAACTCAGGGGTTGGAGCCCTAATGTTGGCTAAAAGGAAAAATGCTCAACTCAGGAGTTGGAGCCCTAATGTTGGCTAAAAGAAAATGCTCAACTCAGGGGTTGGAGCCCTAATATTGGATAAAAGGAAAAATACTCAACTCAGGGGTTGGAGCCCTAATGTTGGCTAAAAGGAAAAAACGTTCAACTCAAGGGTTGGAGCCATGAAATTGGCTAAAAGAAAAAAATGCTCAACTCAGTGGTTGGAGCCATAATGTTGGCTAAAAGGAAAAAATACTCAACTCGGGGGTTGGAGCCCTAATGTTTGCTAAAAGAAAAAACGCTCAACTCAGGGGTAGGAGCCCTAATGTTGGCTAAAGGAAAAAGGCTCAACTCAGGGGTTGGAGCCCTAATGTTGGCTAAAGGAAAAACGCTCAACTCTGGGGTCGGAGCCCTAATGTTGGCTAAAGGAAAAATGCTCGATCAACTCAGGGGTTGGAGCCCTAATGTTGGCTAAAAGGGAAAACGCTCAACTCAGGGGTTGGAGCCCTAATGTTTGCTAAAAGGGAAAACGCTCAACTCAGGGGTTGGAGCCCTAATATTGGCTAAAAGAACGCTCAACTTATGGGTTGGAGCCCTAATGTTGGTTAAAAGGAAAAATGCTCAACTCAGGGGTTAGAGCCCTAATGTTGGCTAAAAGGGAAAAGCGCTCAACTCAGAGGTTGGAGCCCTAATGTTGGCTAAAATGTAAAAACGCTCAACTCAGGGGTTGGAGCCCTAATATTGGCTAAAAAGGGAAAAACGCTCAACTCAAGGGTTGGAGCCCTAATGTTGGCTAAAGGAAAACGCTCAATTCAGGGGTTGGAGCCCTAATGTTGGCTAAAGGAAAAATGCTCAACTCAGGGGTTGGAACCCTAATGTTGGCAAAAAAAAGGAAAAACACTCAACTCAATGGTTGGAGCCCTAATGTTGGCTAAATGAAAACGCTCAACTCAGGGGTTGGAGCCCTAATGTTGGCTAAAGGAAAAACGCTTAACTCAGGGGTCGGAACCCTAATGTTGGCTAAAAGGAAAAATGCTCAACTCAGGGGTTGGAGCCCTAATGTTGGCTAAAGGGAAAAACTCTCAACTCAGGGGTTGGAGCCCTAATGATGGCTAAAAGGAAAAATGCTCAACTCAAGGGTTGGAGCCCTAATGTTGGCTAAAAGGAAAAACGCTCAACTCAAGGGTTGGAGCCTTAATGTTGGCTAAAGGAAAGTAAAAGATTGATATTGGTTTTTCTAAACTAACCTTTTTCTTTTTTTTCTTTTCTCTTTTTTTTTCAGTTTTCATTTCTCTTTTTTTTAAGTAAAAATGCAGGAAAGAATTGGAGGAAATTTTCCTTTTGGGTTGATGCTTTGCTGCAAAGCTGTTTCTAGTACTTGCGCACTTTTTTTCCTTTTTGGTTGCACCTTCTTCTTTCATGGTTTCTTTGGATTGCACCTGTTTCGAATTTTCAAACAAAGAACAATTGTTAGTTTGAAACGACGGTTGTTTTTGTGGTCTTGATTGTTGATCCCGACCTAGCTTCTGTTGAGGACCTCTGCTGCTTGTTGGTTTTGAGGAATACTCTCTCTTTTAAACCGTAGGACTCAACTTTCGAGATTTCAAAATCATTTGCCCGTGTGGGGCTCGTCCTTTTCACTTTAATTTATTCTTAGAATCTTTGCCCTTGATTTTCTTTCCTCTTCAATATCTTTTGCTTTAAAAGCATCCATAATCATGGCCATTCGAGATTGGCTTGACGCACCCGCTGAGGCTGGGTACCTTTCTTTATCTTTTGTTAGGCAGAGCCCTACAAAACTAGTCCTACCACCTTTTCTTTGTAATAGCTTCAGAAACAGAGTTAAACCGAAAGGGATTCAAGGAAAAAGTAAGAAAAAGGCAAGAAATGAGTTTTAAAGAGAAGCGTCCCTTTCGGGGGGCAAATAAAGACTTATCTGGGAGCGCATGCAGGCTTCAAATAGACATGACATGCTTTTTGGACAGAATGCCCGACCCGGACAAACTTTCCATCTTCTCGTAAACTTATTGATCCGCATTTCAAAATCAGGGAACCTTGCCAGGACTCTTTTAGTGGTGAGATGTCTTCTTTTCGACCGACAGTGCCCTTTGTGGGTTTTCGCCAATCGACCTCTCTCGTTTCTCTTCTCACCGTCGTCTGATAGTGCTCTTTATGAGTTTTCACTAAGAAGACTCTCTCATTTTCAATTTCTCTACTCACCATCGTCGTATGGTACCCGTAGGTTTTCACCGGTAAGACTCTCTCATTTTATTTCTCTCAATTTGGATTGCATCAGATTCCAACAATGATGTTTTTCACTTCCCACGCCTTTGCCAATTGATCGAAAGGACTTAGACAAGGTTTCTAGGTAAAAACAAAATTATGGACGGAATTATAACTTTGGAACCGTTTTGGCGGGATCATGGTTGAGCCATTATATCATCTGCCCCAGTTTCACTTTTTGGGGGAGTTGGGATTTTTGTTTTGGTGTGACTGAACCCCAGAGTGAGGCTGCCTACGTATCCTTTCATAACCAAGTCAGACATAGTTCAAGTGAGCATTTTGTTTTTATTATTTTTGTTTTTGTTTTTGTTTTTGTTTTTGTTTTTCTTTTCTTTCTTTAATTTTTTTCTTTTCATCTATTTTTTTTATAGTACTTCCGGGTTCTAAAGAGGGTAGACGAAGAAAAGTTACCGGCTCAAATAGGTTTGCGAAGGGCTGATAGTGTTTGGATAGCGAGAAGGAAAGCCTTCATCATCTCAATTGCACAAAAGTCATTACTGCAGCAAGCCTAAATAGAGTACTTTTTTACTGCATCTGTATTGACTACTGCTTTAGGATCATTTCCTTCGATGTCTCCCAGATACAATGCTCCTCTCGGCAATATCTTTCGGATGATGTATGGACCCTTCCAATTAGAAGCGAATTTTCCTTTGGCTTCCTGGTGATGAGGAAGAATGTGTCTTAACAAGAGTTGTCCCACTTCAAAATTCCTAGGACGTACTTTCTTGTTATAGGCACGGGCCATTCTTTGTTGATACAACTGCCCGTGACAAACCGCGGCCATTCATTTTTCATCAATTAAAGACAACTATTCCAGGAGAGTCTTGACCCAATCACTGACCTCAATCTCTGCTTCAACGATGATCCTAAGAGAAGGGATTTCTACCTCTACGTGTATAGCAGCCTCAGTTCCATAAAACAACAAGTATGGGGTTTCTCCTATCGAAGTACGCACCTGCGATATCCCAATAATGCAAAAGGCTGCTTTTTATGCCATTGTCTGGAGCTCTGAATCATCTTTCTCAAAAACTTCTTGATGTACTTTTTTGCTACTTCAACAGCACCATTGGCTTTGGGCTGATAGGGATTTGGATTTTCCATGCGTTATTTTGAATTGTTCGCATACTTCTTCCATCAAACGACAATTCAGGTTGGCAGCATTGTCTGTGATAATCGTTGCCGGAATGCCAAAGCAGAAAATAAGATTAGAATGCATAAAATCTACCACCTCTTTCTTGGTGATTGACTTGAGAGTAATGGCTTCAACCCATTTCGTGAAGTAGTCAATGGCAACCAATATGAATCTATGTTTGTTTGATGCTTTTGGCTCGATTGGCCCAATGACGTCCATGCCCCAGGCAACGAATGGCCAAGGTGCTGACATAAGATGCAGTTCTGTTGGAGGTGCATGAATCAAATCACCGTGCACCTGACACTGATGGCATTTTCGGACACAACTGAAGCAGTCCTTCTCCATAGTTATCCAATAATACCCTGCCTGAAAGTTTTTCTTTGCCAAAAAATACCCATTCATATGAGGTCCGCACACTCCCACGTGTACCTCATGCATAATTCTTTTGGCTTCCTTGTCGTCAACACATCTCAACAAGTTTAGGTCCGGGGTCCTCTTATACAAGACATCACCATTCAAACAGAAACCACCTGCATGCCATTTGATGGTTCTCTTTTGATCTCCAGTAGCTTGCTCAGGGTATTCTTGCATTTTCAAAAACCTTTTAATGTCGTGATACCATGGTGGGACGGTTGGCTTTGCTTCAATCGTGTTACAATAACCATGCCTTTCCTTGATTTGAATCTCCAAAGAATCAATATGGGCATTGCCTGGGTAAGGCAGCATCGAAGCTAGAGTGGCGAGTGCATCAGCTACTTCATTGTGACACCGAGGAATGAACCTGAATTCCATCTACTTGAACCGCTTGCTGAGATCTTCCACATGTTACCGATAGGGAATAAGCTTAACATCTCGGGTCTCCCACTCTCCTTGGGCTTGCCGGATAATCAAATCGGAATCCCCCATGATCAATAACTCTTCAACATCTTGGTCAATCGCCATATTCATACCCATGATGCAGGCTTCATACTCAGCGGTATTGTTCGTGCAGAAGAACCGAAGCCTGGATGTAGTCGGGTAATGTTGACTAGTAGGTGAGATCAAGATTGCTCCAATTCCTACACCTCTGGCATTCACTGCTCCATCAAAGAACATTTTCCAAGTGTGAGTGTCTTCAGAGATTGCTTCTATTGAATTTACCTATTTATCTGGGAAGTGCTCAACGGTTGGTATACCTCGTCAACCGAGTTTTCAGCCAAATGATCTGCCAACGCCTGGTCTTTCATCGTCGTGCGAGTGACGTAAACTCAGTGAGTAGAATCTGCCATTTTGCTAACCTCCTTGTGGGCATTGGTTTCTGGAATATGTATTTTAACGGATCCAACTGGTTATGAGGTAGGTGGTGTAAGCTTGTAGATAATGTCTTAGCTTCTGAGCGACCCAAGTCAAGGCACAGTAAGTTCTTTCCAACAGAGTATATTTTGCTTCATAACTGGTGAACTTCTTACTCAAGTAGTAGATTTCTTGTTCTTTGTTCCCAGTTACATCGTGTTGCCCGAGGACATAACCGAAAGAATTTTCCAATACCGTCAGATACAATAAAAGAGGTCTCCCTGGCTCGGTGGGACCAAAACTAGAGGATTTGACAGATATTCTTTGATCTTGTCAAAAGCTTCTTGACATTCATCTGTCCACTTGACTGCTGCATCTTTCATCAATAGATTGAATATGGGCTCACATGTGGAAGTCAGTTGAGCAATGAACCGTCTGATATAGTTTAATCTGCCCAACAAGCTTATCACATCCTTCTTGGTTCTTGTAGGAGGCAAATCCCGGATAGACTTTATCTTTGTTGGGTCTAACTCGATACCTCTCCTGCTGAATATGAAGCCCAGAATTTTTCCCGACGGAACTCCGAATGCACATTTAGCTGGGTTCAGCTTCAGATCATACTTGCGCAATCGCTCGAAGAATTTTCTCAAAACCTCGAACGTGATCATCCTGAGTTCGGGACTTGATGATTATGTTATCCACATACACCTCTATCTCCTGGTTCATCATATCATGGAAGATGACGGTCATGGCCCTCATATAGGTCGCTCCAGCATTCTTCAGACCAAATGGCATAACCCGGTAACAGTATGAACCCCAATGTCACGACCCAAACTGGAGGGCCATGACTAGCACCCGACCATACTTGCCGAGCACCGACGTACATGTTATCTAACCTTTTTTTTATTATCTTTTAGGGCTGACGGGATCAATATAAATGGTAGACAAGGATCATGGACGACCAACAATAAAATATGATGGCCTGAACCTACATAACATGGGATGACCAGACAATCAAGAAACTATATACATATGGCACAAGCTACCACGCTACCATGAAAGACCACACCACCAAAAACAGCCGACAAGGCATACCAAACTATA
>MU755549.1:0-27591 GCA_026770625.1 Nicotiana glauca
GTTAAAAGCCACGGGCGTACTGGTACGGCGTGGTTCGAGATACATTTTTACGACGTTGCAATTCTTGTAAAAATTCAACAATAAAAATGGGTTATTAATAAAAGGCACATAAAAATAGAATATATATGGAAATCAGATAAAATCAAATACAATAATTGAGCAACCGTGCTAGAACCACAGAATTCGGGAGTGCCTAACACCTTCTCCCGGGTTAACAGAATTCCTTATTCGAATTTCTGGTTCGCGGACTGTTAACAGAGTCAAATCCTTCCTCGATTCGGGATTCAAATCGGTGACTTGGGACACCATAAATTTTCCAAGTGGCGACTCTGAACTTTTAATAAAAAAAAATAAATCCCGTTTCGATTGTCCTTAAAGTGGAAAAACTCCTTTATTACGCCCTTCACGGGGTGTATTAAAATTTCGGTGTAAAAAGGAGGTGTGACACATGGTAGTTTAGGACTTCTACTTCTATTTATGCATATCTAAATAGATATTGTATTTTCTTTGTACCAACATTGTGAATCTAAATGTTAGTGGCTCATGACTTGCACAACCAGTATTTGGGACAGTTGTAATGATTTTCGCATTCTTATTTTATTATCCATTTGATGATTTTCCTTTGAAGTTGTGCTATATTCTATTTAGCTTATCTAATGGGCTGAGTTAGGTTCCTAATGGGTTGGGTTAGGTTCCATCACGACATTGGTGGATTTTAGGTTGTGACACATGTGATCGGTAAAAATACGTTTAGGAACCATGAGTTTAACACTACATGAGGATCTATTGAAATTTCAGTAAAAATATTAGAAACTATGGGATATGGCCATGAAATATCAAGGCAAAGACCACGATGTTATGAAATATAACTCAAAGTAACAATATGGAAAAACGAAATAAAAGCAATTTAGTAAAACATGAACACGAAATAGATATAGAGAGAAGGAAGAGATTTTCTTCTTCAATTGTGTGTATTTTTCTATCTATACAAGGTCTTTATATAGGCATGAAAAGTGAAGAAAAATATGTCATTGAATATGTCATTAAGCATAGAAATATTTCATTAACCATTTGAGAAGATCATGGAGGAAGAGTAGACATCCACCATAATTTGATTTTTCTTATAATACTCCCCCTTGGATGTTCATAGATAATATGCCTCGTTAAAACCTTACTAGGAAAAAACCCTATGGAAAAACAATTCTAGCGAAGGAAAAAGAGTATACATGTTTAGAAATACACCTTTTGGTTGCCTCGTTAAAAATCTAACAAGGAAAATCAAGTGGGATAAAACCTTGTAAGGGAAAAAGACTACAACGCATATTAACTCCCCCTGATGAGAGCATCAATTCACGTTGTTGATAATTCACATCCCAATCTTGTACACTAGTTTCTTGAAGGTTGACATAGGTAGAGATTTGGTGAACAAATCAGCCATATTACCACTTGAACAAATCTGTTGCACATTGATATCATCGAAGATCATGTATGAAAAATAACTGTGGTGAAATGTTCTTTGTCATAGCTCCTTTTTATGAATCCTCCCTTCAATTGGGCTATGCATGCTATATTGTCTTTATACAAAATTGTGGGTAGTTTGCAACACTTCAAACCACATTTGTCTCGAATAAGATGTATTATAAACCTCATTTCTCGACTTTCTTCATGAATAACAATTATCTCAACATGATTAGATGAAGTAGCCACGATTGATTGCTTAGTCGATGGTCAAGATACGGCAGTGCCTCCACATGTAAACACATAGCATGTTTGTGATCAAGTATGTGTGTCAGATAACTACCCCGCATCTACATAACCAACAAGATCGGGATTGCAATCATTATCATAAAATAAGCCTACATCGGTAGTCCCTTTTAGATAACCCGCAATATGTGTTTGATTTCATTCCAATGTCTCCTTGTAGGAGCAGAGCTCTATCTTGCTAAGACATAAACTGAAAAAAATTATGCCATGCCTTGTAATGTTAGCAAGTACATTAGTGCATCAATTGCACTAAGATATGACACTTCATGACCAAGAAGTTCTTCATTATTTTCATGAGGTCGGAATGGATATTTATTCGAGTTATCACACAACCATCGGGGTACTCAATGGATGTATTTTATCCATATAGAATCGCTTTAAAATCTTTTCAGTGTATGTTGATTGATGGACAAAAAACTCATCTTTTATATACTCAATTTGTAGACCAAGACAAAATTTTATCTTTCCAAGATCATTTTAAATTCTTTCTTTAAATTGTATACTGCTTTAGAAAGCTCCCTGAGAGTTCTAATGATATTTGAATCATCAACATACACGGAGATTATAAAAAATTCAAATCCATATCCTTTTATAAAGACACAAGGACACATTGAATTATTCGCGTAGCCTTCTTTCAATAGGTACTCACACATGCGATTATACCACATGCGCCCTGATTGTTTCAATCTGTACAAGGATTTTTGAAGCTTTATTTAATAAATTTCTCGAAAATATTAATATGCTTCAGAACAATTTTAATCCTTCAATGATTTCCATTATACGCATATCAAGTTTTCATGTATTGCAAGATTAAAATCTGAAATGATTATATCTACCATAAGAGAACATGTCTCCATATAATCAATGTGAGGATATTTACTAATTTTCTTGTGTTACAAGTCGTCTTTATGTCTATCGACTTGAACTTTTTGCACAAGAACACATTTATATCTCCATTAGCTTTATACTTTCAGGTGTTGGGACTATCCGTCCAACTTCACATTTTTTCAAGTAAAGTCAATTTGCATTGCATATTTTTCATTTGGCCAATCATTTATTTATCCAAATTTCATGACAGATTTGAGCTCAAGATCCTCGTCAATATTAACAATATTAAGCGCTCCATTATGTTAACAATATCGTCGATGATCATTTTATATCGATTCAATTATTACACAATAAAGACATAACTTATTGAGATCTCTTTATCTCATTATTTTCAGGTACTTGAGCCTCTCACATGAGGTCTTACGAAGTGTTATGTCATGGTGCTCTTCTAGAGCACTTGCCTCCTTATTATGACCATCTTGAACATTTGCCCCTCTCCTTCTTCAAGGAGTTTTATCTTTGGAACTGATTGGTCTGTTATGCTTCATGCGTGCCATAGACTCTGTCCCTCATGGACTTTATTCTATTTGGAGTATTAGCAACTGAAATATGACATTTAGCTTTGGGTCAGCAAATGCGTCTGGTAATAACTTATAAATTAAATATCACTTGAACTTCAAGTTCATATTTTCTTGTACGAGGATCTATATGTATTCATAATAATTCATTTCACGTATCACTTTTTCAGCTATCCATTTTCTCCCCCGAATGTTGGGATCACCAACACATTTCTCAACCTTCTTTGGGAACCCATCTCTGTGCATTGTGGTGGCATAATTAAATCATATAACACATCCATATTTATATATAGAAATTATTTAGTTCCTGACCCTGAACCAATTGTGATAGGGAGAAATTTTCATAACTTGGCTAGATGCGTAGAAATGCTGGTCATGCGAAAAATGTTCAAATATGCCCGTGAATTATGTGAAATAGGACAAATATGCCCATCGTTAATAGTTGGGCCCAAATAAGTCCAAATCGTCCCATAGTTGTGCAAATTTGCCCTTTTTTACGGAAACAGTATTTTTTTCTTTTTTTTTTAATTAATTAAAATCAAAATATTTTTTTCTAAAGCAAATTTTCTAAAAAATTTTTTTACTAAAAACTGAAGAAAAAAAACGGAAATATTTTTTTTCCAGTTTTTACAAAAGAACTGAAAAATATTTTCTAAAATAATATTTTTGTAGAAACTGAAATAAAATCTAAAAAGCAATTTTCTTAAGCAATGTTTTTGTAAAAACTGAAAAAAACTGAATTTATTTTTACTAAAAATTGAATAAACGAAAAAAAATTGATTTAAAAAAACAGAAAAATTATTTTCTAAAATAATATTTTTGTAAAAACAGAAATAAAATCTAAAAAGCAATTTTCTAAAGCATTATTTTTGTAAAAACTAAAAAAAACGAAAAAAAAATTACTTTAAAAAAATTGAAAAATTATTTTCTAAAACAATGATTTTTGTAAAAATCTAGAAAAAAAAAACTGAAAAGCAATTTTTTAAAGTGGTAAAAACTGGAAAAAACTAATTTTTTTAAAACTAAAAACTGATAAAAAGAAAATATTTTTTTTTCCAGTTTTTACAAAGATATTGCTTTAGAAAATTGCTTTTTAGATTTTATTTCTGTTTTTACAAAAAAAATTGTTTTAGAAATTATTTTTCAGTTTGTTTGAAATTGATATTTTTCTAAAAGTTGGAAAAAAATTATTTTGATTTTAATTAATTAAAAAAAGAAAAAAAATACTGTTTCCGTTAAAAAAGGGCAAATTTGCACAACTATTGGATGGTTTGGGCATATTTGGGCCCAACTATTAACGACGGACATATTTGTCCTATTTCACATAGTTCACGGGCATATTTGGACCTTTTTCGTATTAAATAATACATCTCATATCAAATTTTATTTTGGGAGTTTTGTTATCAGAACCAACGATTTAGCTATAATTGGAGGCATACAATTTTCACTAAACCAACTTGGATTTAAACTAGTATTATTAAGATAAATCATCATAATTTATATTCTGGAACTGTGCTCTAATAATTTGAGCAAGCAATCTTGCAAAAGCCAAACTGCAAGTTGATAACAAATGTACATGTGACCATAGAGTAGATACATCTATTAAAATCATATAATAGTAAACGGTCCACATGGAAGATAACTGGGCTCATATATTTATCACGTTTTATTCGTTCCAGAAATCAAGAGATTCAATCCCAACTTTAACTGGTATATCATAAGAATAAGTAGCACAAGAGAATTGAAGAATCTTCTATTCTTCAATATATGTCAATGTAATTCTCAATTAATTTTTCGCATCATAATTGAACCGGGATGGTCAACCGGTCATGCCAACTAATATTTATTTTATTAAACCTCTAGTTTACTTGTGACATATAATTCCAGTATCATGCTTATATTTGTGTAGTACAGATAGAAATAAAATCGTGTGATCTTTTATATTTACCCGGTATGATTATAGAAATATGAAGATATTCAATCTTTCTTTCATTTATAGTCTCAATATGCCAATCACTTTGACTTATACATTTGAAATTCAAAAAGTTTCTTTTGGGACTTTACAATATCAATGTCATGAATAATTTTATTCATCCGGCTAGTAACAAATTAGTTTTTCTGAAGCTCTTAATAACTTTTGTACTACAAGATATTTTATCATACCATTCATATGGTAAATGTCTTCTTCACTGAGAAAAGTATATCATAATAAATTATCATGGTCAAAATTATCATAAGCAGAATCATTTCTTGCTTTAATTTTGCCTTTAATAATTTTTATAAGGCATGCCAAAATATTTTGGCGTATCACATGTACGAGACCAATGTCATATTCATGTAACCACATAATAATATTTAGTCTCTTTATTTCACTCAAACATCCCTCAAACGTGAGTAGTGTGGTATTCATCCAATCATGCCTTGCATGTCTTTATTCATTACTTTTATCATATACTACCACATTCACCTTTAGGAATGGGTCTGCATTCTCAATGCTTATCACAAACCACAGTCTCTTCAAGGAATGGATCATAATTAGCGATGTGCTTCATATCAATTTGATGGTAAATATTTCCTTGACATTTTGAAGGACTTATTTTGAGAACCCTTATTGTTCTCCTTTTATAATCATTATGATGATTATTATTATTTGGAATGCTCAAATTCATTGTTCAACCACTTATCTTCATTTAGACTTATTATGCACTGCTACCACATTCACTTCAAGAATGAAGCTAATCAAGTGGGATAATCTTCATGCCTTTTCATGAAAATATAATATTTTTCTTTAGTCATCATTATATCATCAATATGGTACATTGGAACTCAAACCCAATGTCTTACCAGTATAAAGGCATGTTAGGCCATAATAAATTGGGACTCAAACCCAACTCTTATCATTATGGAGCATTAGGAATTGATCCCAATGTCTTACCCTCAATTAACGGCATAATAGGCTAAACAATATTGAGATTCATTCTCAAGCCTTAATTTCAATCGCATGCCAATAAAGTTGTACACAACTAATTTGCAACTTAACAAATCAAATTTATTTTCTTAAATAAGTGTACAAATCTCAAATCAGCGTAAAGCTTTATCAATTATTTGTAGCATCTATATGAAATACAACCGTTTGTAGTCAGAATATTTTTTCTAAATTCTATAAGAGTTTAAATGGATCATAAAATCACTGTCATACTATTTATTGAGCCTCTCTAAAAAATATTATTGTTTTCAGGGTATACCCTACCTATTGGATTTGATTTAACGCCATGAATTTCCTTCACTCAATTCAATCAAGCAATTAGTGAATAAATTTATCAAAAGTACAACATATAGGTAACAACACATATATAATACTAATACATAAATTCAGCATTTATATTACCTGAAAAGTGACATTATAGTTAACAACTTACCAGTTGTAGCTTATGCATCATTCATATAGGTATAACTATACTCCTGCCAAGATAGGTATAACTAATGCTGCAACAATGGTTGAAGAAAATCCGAATGCACAATTGTCAGGAAATAAAATCAAGAGAGTATTTAAGAAGAAGAAAACCGCCTAATGCGTTTGGGAATGTTACAGTTGGCGAAATGAAGAACTGTTTGATTTGTTAATTTACATAGATTATTAGTAGTCTTATTAGTTATGAACAATAAATTTGAGTAATTTCACCTTTCTTGTCTTGTTTAACATTTCAGTTTTACTTACTGTCTAGATTTCAATGGACAACATATTTAAAAGTTTTCATGGTCGTTTGTGTTATTAGACCTAACATTACTGTTTACGTAATTATATTTCAATAAATATTCAGTATCTGAACAGATAAGTACGACAAAACAGTTGTTGTTCCAGACAATAAGTTTGGACATAGACTGAACATAGACGTCCAAGTACACAAGATTTCTTCAATTTGTTTCCAAAGCAACAGACAAATATGCATCTAAAATAAAATAAACTACAAATACCACCCATGTCTTTGTTTTGTTTTCCATGTCAGGGGTGTTTTCCACGAGTAATATTATATTAAAAAGTTTCATTCGGTAAGCATATACATGTCGAGCTTTGTTAGCTTAATGAAAGGAAAAAATAGTTTTTTCTTCACAAATTTCAACTCTTACTTAGAATTGTATTGACTCTTACAAACCCATTTCTTCTCGATGTCTCCATATTAGTGCAAAGAAGCATGCCTGTTAAAGAAGATACGGTAATGGAATGCCAAAAGCCACTGTCCCTACTCAACGTGAAAGCTACTAAATTATACCAATATGTTTGAAGAATATGTCTCATAAACCAATGTCAAACGTAGCTATATTCACCTCGAGTTTGTCCTCAACAGTATATCACATTTGTGAGAATAGAGGCATGTCAACCTATAATGAAAGTTATAAATGCCAATTTACTACGGAGGAAGCCTACAATCAAAATATATAAACTTCCCGCGAAAGAAAGCCGACAGCAGGACATGAATTGAAGAATTAATTAAAAAAATAACAATTCATTAATAATTTTCCCTTAAAACCTAAAAAACAGGCGCATTCCAATGAAAAGAGGCGCAGTTTATGGCCATGTTTCCTCAACTGCAATAAACACACGCCTATTCAACTTCTCAGCCCTATGACAATTTCTATTCAACTTCACCAGTTTTACCTTCACGAGCAAACTCCTGCAGTTGCATCGTTTGGTTTTGTTCTTCACGCAACAAACTGCTGAAATTTCATCGTTAGTATTTGTTGTTTTGAAGCATCTGCCCTTTTACCAAAAATCTGTTTTTCAAGTAGTACAGTCAAATAATCTTTCCTTATAATTTATCCGCGCATCGCGCAGGTACTATACTAGTATAAACTCATTGGCAAAATTATCGGGAGACAATTGAGTTTGGTTCATTTCTATTGGATAGCAACATCACAAAAACTGTCCATCCGGTAGCAGAATATAAACGAGAACCATCACCATTCAACAAAACCTAAATTTCGAGACTAATGACTTCTTTTTTGGTAAAACAAAAAGTAGTATGCCAATAATCGATCCAGATTCTGATGTTTATTGTGCATTTAACAAATGAACAAGAACATACATCCTCACTTCCAATTCCAGAAACATTTCACCGTAGGGGCTGCTGGTTGTAATGGCTCTTCTCCTTTTTCTTTGCAGCAGCTAGCCTTGCATTCCTTGCTGCAGCCTCACTAGCTGCAGCTTTGGCGGCAGCATCTACCTCCTTGCTTGATTTTTTCTTCTTGAGAGATGCCACTTTCTTTATCTTGTCCTTCACAACAGAAGTAGATGCATCTTCTCCCTTCTCGGTCTCATTGGTCCCATTTCCAGCCTCAACACCATTGGGTTGATCATGTTGCTCCTTAGACTCCTTTGATGATTTATCCTTCTTCTTCTTCTTCTTTGCACTCTTGCTCTCCCCGGGAGCATTATCATCCTTCTTAGCCATCTCCCCGTTGGGTTTTTCCACCTTCTTATCCTGTGCAGCACCTGCAAGTGGAATGGAGCACCAAGTCACATTGGAATAGTCAATGCACAGTGCAAACTTCATAGAGAAATAGCGAAAGCTAAACACACACATACCAATTACAAATTCCAATCCATAATATATTTTTATTAAGATAGAAAATTTGCCACAATATCAGAGTTCCGCATATTAGAAAAAGCGTCACAAATGATCACATGTTCCAATTATCAAATATGTACAACAACTTTGAGGCTCAGCACAAGATAAACATGCTTTGATTCAGGGAGTTGGAAATGGAACGAACAAACGCCAGATGACTCAATAAAAAAATTGGAACAAACGTCAGCTCACCATGGCCAAAACAAACCCGCCTTGTATTATTTTAAATAAAAAAAAGAAGTTGGGGGGGGGGGGTGTGTGGAGGAATTNTTTGAAGCATCTGCCCTTTTACCAAAAATCTGTTTTTCAAGTAGTACAGTCAAATAATCTTTCCTTATAATTTATCCGCGCATCGCGCAGGTACTATACTAGTATAAACTCATTGGCAAAATTATCGGGAGACAATTGAGTTTGGTTCATTTCTATTGGATAGCAACATCACAAAAACTGTCCATCCGGTAGCAGAATATAAACGAGAACCATCACCATTCAACAAAACCTAAATTTCGAGACTAATGACTTCTTTTTTGGTAAAACAAAAAGTAGTATGCCAATAATCGATCCAGATTCTGATGTTTATTGTGCATTTAACAAATGAACAAGAACATACATCCTCACTTCCAATTCCAGAAACATTTCACCGTAGGGGCTGCTGGTTGTAATGGCTCTTCTCCTTTTTCTTTGCAGCAGCTAGCCTTGCATTCCTTGCTGCAGCCTCACTAGCTGCAGCTTTGGCGGCAGCATCTACCTCCTTGCTTGATTTTTTCTTCTTGAGAGATGCCACTTTCTTTATCTTGTCCTTCACAACAGAAGTAGATGCATCTTCTCCCTTCTCGGTCTCATTGGTCCCATTTCCAGCCTCAACACCATTGGGTTGATCATGTTGCTCCTTAGACTCCTTTGATGATTTATCCTTCTTCTTCTTCTTCTTTGCACTCTTGCTCTCCCCGGGAGCATTATCATCCTTCTTAGCCATCTCCCCGTTGGGTTTTTCCACCTTCTTATCCTGTGCAGCACCTGCAAGTGGAATGGAGCACCAAGTCACATTGGAATAGTCAATGCACAGTGCAAACTTCATAGAGAAATAGCGAAAGCTAAACACACACATACCAATTACAAATTCCAATCCATAATATATTTTTATTAAGATAGAAAATTTGCCACAATATCAGAGTTCCGCATATTAGAAAAAGCGTCACAAATGATCACATGTTCCAATTATCAAATATGTACAACAACTTTGAGGCTCAGCACAAGATAAACATGCTTTGATTCAGGGAGTTGGAAATGGAACGAACAAACGCCAGATGACTCAATAAAAAAATTGGAACAAACGTCAGCTCACCATGGCCAAAACAAACCCGCCTTGTATTATTTTAAATAAAAAAAAGAAGTTGGGGGGGGGGGGTGTGTGGAGGAAATAAATGCAGGAACTGGGGGGTATTTGCTGGGCAATGCCACAGACCAGGTTGGAGAAAGTTGGAACAAGGTCGGATGCATTGAAAGAAAACTAAGCATTTTTGAAGGCGAAAAGGAAAATAAAAGTAGCCTTAAATATAGGTCAATCCTTTGCTATCTTTATGGAACAGTCAGAGCTTTGTAAATGAGCACCTAATTGGACACCAGTCAAACAACACATACTATACTTGCTTCTTGCAAATCCATTAGCGAGAATAAGGATACCCTTACTTTAATGCCATCCCTTTCTGTTCTCATATCTTAATGCGCGTATTTAATTTTTTTTTCCCTCTTTTCATAACAATGCTCGCATTTAATCCGTGTATTTAATTCAACCGAAGCTATTAGAACAGGATCCACTTTTCAGGAAACATGATTCAAAGCAATAGAGATGTCTCAGTTCTTCCTACACATAATAGTACACTCTTAACAAATTTAGATGCAGGAAAGACAGCAGTACAATGAATACAAATCAGAAGCGGATAAATTGTGCGGATTTTTCCTGCGGAAGTAAAGCATGAAGGGAATGATCACAGTACAAAGAGAAATACAGGTAGTTCGCGAAATTGCACGAATTTCGCATGGAAAAATAATTGCTATACAATGGCTTCTCCAGCTTTCCCTTTTGGTGAAAAAGGCAAAGTTCTAGTTGCATATACATAAAAAAAATTACCTTGTGAATCATCATTGCTCTCAGCTTTGTTTAATCCAAATTCAGCAAGCATAGCTTCAAGCTCAGCAAGTTCCTTTTTCTTAAGTTCCTTCTTTGAAAGCTGCCTTTCCGACTCTTTGGGTGCCACTATTTCAGCAGGCTTCTTAACAATTGGCTCCTTCTCCTCTGGCACATCAGGTTCTTGCTCATGTTCTTCCTCATTATCATCATCTGCTTCATCAATGCCTTCATCTTCGCTTTCACTTTCCTGATATGAACAGATTACAAGACTTAATGCAGATAAACTGTTAAACTAGTGAAACAAAAGAGTGAAAAATAAATCTACATTTCTAAGACACTATAAATTGATCACCAACAAATAAAAATATATTTTTTTAAAAAGAAAGAGGGAAAATAGCATATGGGGAGAGAGCAGAAAAGTTCTGTTATACCAAACTCTTTTGTTTTTCCAAACTCATAACAAAGTTAAAGAAACACTAACTAGTTATTGATAATCCTTCAAAAATGTCTCAGTCAAAAATGAACCACTGGCAACATGAAAGAAAAAAGCAAGAGCAAGAATTTTATTCAATAATGCAAATACAACAAAAAGTAATTTATCAATCAAAAGTCCGCATGGAAACATAATATAAGGTAATAATCCATCAAGAGAACAGAATAGGAGCAAGAAAGAGTGAGGGAGACATCAACAGGAAAGAAAGCCAAGGAAAAAGAATGGAGGCAAAAATCATAAAATCCTTGGGCCCTCACAAAAAGCCTAGAGTACGCTCTAAGAATTGTATACAGAAGATCCAATTTTTTATAATGATGATTGCGAGCCAGCTTGCTTGCACCTCTATTCAACCGAGTACCTGCTACCTCGCACAAGCACAGTGCCAAATAACCCAGCGTTTTTTGTCACTTCTGGGATCTGAACCCTGATATCCAAGGTTTCGAGCCACTTCTTTGACTGCTATGTCGAACACTTGGGTACCATAAAATCCAATTTATATTATTGAGAAAATAAAAGATATGCTAGGTGAAGGATAACTTGACCAGGCTTTCAAATGAAATTGGACTTCAGATTTGCTTTTCAAGGCCATGAGGTATTGCCAATATAATCAAGAAAGTGGCACTGAAATGTGGAAACTGCTTTTTTTTTTTAATAAGGAAAATGCTATTAATATTCAGCACCATACAGTGGAAACTATCCAACCCCACTAGGTTATATTGGTTTGCGAGTTAAGATTACAATACATAGCTTTCAAATAGTTACTAGTGCATATACATCTTTGTAATTGGTGTATAACATAAATTACAATTGAACTTGAAATCGTCTTCAGTCAACATCATGTTATCAGTGTAAAATAGTTAACATCGTACAAACCCTATTGTCCAACATCTGCTTCTAGCTGTTTCCTGTGATTTACTTCTAGAAGCGTAACTGTCATCTCAACAAGTTAAGGCCTATAATCTGGATATACAGCTAAAGAATCTAACCTTATCAAGAAACTATTAATGAAAACTCCAGAATACAGAGAGATATAGGTTCAACATCTGATACAAGTAAAATTGACTGAAGACACTCCATAATGTGGATCTAAGAACGATAACTGTGAAATCAAAAAGTACAAGATAATATTATACACCAGAGACAAATGCAGGAACAAGAAAAAAATATCGATGGACCAACGAACAGACAAACTAAGATAGAGTAAAAGAAAACTAAAAGATAAGATATATGAAATTAACTGCATTGAGGAATATCAATAATGCATTCAAAGGCAGTAAACATCTATGTACCAAACAAAAAAGAAAATGAGTAGAGCTAAGCCATTATCCTTCAGTGATCACTGATAATGTGATTCCAGTTGACCCTACTGACCAGAGAAATAATTTTTGACTTCATAAATGCAGCTGAACACTCCCAAAAGCCATCTGAGGCACAAACATCGTGTACACACACAAGACGCATACAAATTATATGACTATGTGGGCAAATTAGAATGTTCAAATCAACTCAATACTATCCAGTATACAGTCACCAAAAGCACCTTATAACTCTAAAATAAGAAAAAACACTAACAATAAAATATTTACACGATAAAGCTTTAAACCAAAAAGGGTGTTCAAATAAGGATCAAAGAATTCACACCTCCACATCAAGAGTTACAGTTTCCTTTGGCTTGCCATGCTGTTCATTAGCAGCAGAATCCGCTCCCCAAACAGCCTGGGGCGGGGCCGTAGTAGCGTAATAATCATCATCGTCTTCATCATCAACATCTGCCCATGATTTCACAGTCAATGGTGCCGGAGCCCAGAAAACGGCCTCAGATTCCTTATCAGCCTGCTTCTTCACATTTTTGGAAGATGAACCCTCAGTGCTCTTTCCCTTATCGGACTTCTTCTTCTTCCTTAGGGTTCCAAGTGCCGCAAATACGTTATTGTTGCTTATCACCAACTGTTCGTCCTTCCTGTTTGCACCTCCCACCATCTTTTTTTTTCCTTCCAACTTCAAAACAAGCAAAATCCCAACAACGTACGTTTGTCTAATGCTATGTTCCAAAAGTATATCACTCTATGTATACACAAAATCGGGCGAAGATAAAATGCTAAAGATTGCAAAAAAAGATCTAGGTTCTTTCAGACAGATAAGATCGACTAAAATTGATGGTTCTTGGGAAAATTTGAGAAAAGACCCAGATGGGTTTTCGAAAAATCGATAAGATTTATATGATCTGATCGGGTTAAAGATAATTTTCCGAGAATGATTTTCTGGAGAAGATGGTGGATCCAACAAAATTTATAGGGGATGGTCGGTTAAGGTTAATTTAGGGTTTGGCTGAGAGCATAAGGGTGTGGCTGAACCTGACAAGAGGGGAGGAATAAGGATTGTGTTTTATATAACTAATAAAATATAGCAGTGGAAGATTATTACAAACAAATTTGTTGCGTGTGTTTTTTGGTCATGAGTAGAAATTTTTTGTTGGGGCGTGGAGCAATTTTAAGTGGGCGTTTGGACATAAGAATTGTAATTTTTTTTTTAAAAAAGTAAAAAAAAATTTAAGTGAAAATTTTATTAAAAAATTAGTATGTAAAATATATGTAATTTGAAGGGATGTTTGGTTTTGACACCACTTGGTAGCAACTGAACTATAATAATTGTACTACAGTGTAATACAAGAATTAGTATGTAATCATAATATAGAGCTTATGTTACGTTGGGCTTTTAATTCTTTGTATCAAAGTTTAATTAAATATATAAGGTACTATCTAAGAGCTTGTTTGGCCAACCTTCCTAAAGGTCAAAAGCATCTTTTTTTTTTTTTTGCGGTTAAGGGCCTTATTTATTCTCCGTTTGAGTTTTTTTATCAAAAATATCCTTACTGTTATACTTTAGGTTTAAATTTATCCTTCATCCGTTAAATATGGTTAAATATACCCTACCAGTTTTTTAATGGACACATGGCAGCATGTCATTGGACCTGACCCAATGATTAATTTTTTTAAAGCATTTTTATTAAAAACTGGAAAATAATTATAAAAATAGAAAAAAATGTTTTTAATAAAATATTTTTGTTTTTTAAAAACTGAAAAAAATATTTTCAACAAAATATTTTCGTTTTTGAATTTTTTTTTCCAGTTTTTTAAAGCATTTCGTTTTATTTTGTTTTTCAATTTTTTTAAAAGCAAAAGTATTTTTTGTTTATTTAAAATATAAAATAAAAAAAAATCGAAAAAAGTATCTTCTATGTTAGTTTTTTTCTATGCTAGAAGTAGTTAAATATACTTTTTTTGGAATTTTTTTTCTTCATTTTAATATTTTTTCTATGTTAAAAATATCTTTAAAACTAATGCATAGAAAAAAAATAAAATGAAGAAAAAATTTCGAAAAAAGTATCTTTAGCTACTTCTAACATAGAAAAAAATTAACATAGAAGTTACTTTTTTTGAAATTTTTTTCTTCATTTTATTTTTAAAATAAACAAATATACTTTTACTTTTAAAAAATACTAAAAAACGAAATAAAACGAAATGCTTTAAAAAACTGAAAAAAATAAAAAAAAATTCAAAAACGAAAATATTTTGTTGAAAATATTTTTTTCAATTTTAAAAAAATAAAAATATTTTGTTAAAAATAATTTTTTCTATTTTTGCAATTATTTTCCAGTTTTTAATAAAAATGCTTTAAAAAAAAATTAATCATTGGGGTCAGGTCCAATGACATGCTGCCACGTGTCCATTAAAAAACTGGTAGGGTATATTTAACCATATTTAACGGATGAAGGATAAATTTAAACCTAAAGTATAACAGTAGGGATATTTTTGATAAGAAACTCAAACGGAGGATAAATAAGGCCTATTTATAATAGTAGAAGGGCAAATCAGACCCTTGACCGTTTTTTTTTGTCCATAAAAAGTACATATTTAGAAGTTGTTTGGCCAAAATAGAAAAGTACTTTTGAGCAGCAGCAGAAGCAGTTTTTCTGCTTTTGAGAAGAAACTACAAATTCTAACTTCTTCCACGAAGTAAAGCAGAAAATTAATGTTTTCAAGACAAAAATATCATTACCATAAAATTATATTTTCTAAAGTATCCCTTATTAATTTAACCTTTACTTTTTTTTAATCTCATCCCTTATTAGTTTAACCTTTAATTTTTTTATCTCTACCATATTTTCTTCTCGGTTCTATTTTTACCGTATTTTTGTTCTTCTTCTCTTATTCTTATTTAGAATAATCTCTCTAATATAAATAGATCTCTTCTTTTCTCTTTTGTTGTTTCTTCTTTTCTTCATCTCCTATTACTCTTTGAAACAAGATGAATCACCAAATTCAAGCACTTTCTTCATAATTTTTTTTATTTATATTTTATAGTATAACAATATTATATGATCTCCAATTTGTAGTTTATTTGTAATTTTTTTTGTGTTTGCATGCATATAATATAATTGACATAATTCAATACTGCCTAGTTTGCTATTTTCTCATGAAGTAATAGTATTTTTCGTTCAGGTTACTTGTAAGCATATATGCTCCTAGCAATATTATTGATCTGTACTTATATTTTATATCGATTAAAATATGTAATACATATTACTTTATATTTTATATTCTAATTATATAAAAATTAAAAATTAGTTAAATTATGTTATAATAAAATTTAAAATTTCTCTTTTTAAATAATGCTAATTGTAAACACACTTTTACTGTCCTTTATAGTAATTTAGCACTCAAAAGTACTTATCGAAAAGATTCGCCAAACACAATTTGCTTATCGAAATTTACAAAATATACTTCTCAAACAAATTGGCTAAATACAAACTACTAATTTTTAAAAGTACTTTTTTTTAAAGCACTTTTGAAAAAAAAGATCTTTTCAAATTAAGTAATTTTTGATAGCTTGGTCAAACGGGCTCTAAATAATAAGTATACGGGTGAGACAGAGCATGTGGGACACCTTGGTTCTCGATGAAGCAGCCTGGTTATTCAATAACAGACACCTACGAGAATTTCTAAGTGATTGAGCCAAATATCACTTCAGGAATAGGGACTCCAACAAGCAGACTGAGCAAGAGGAACCTCAGCACTTCATTAACATGATCATTGTTGGAGTTGTATACCCCAAGGGCCAATGTTAAAGCGCACTAAAGTATCCATTACAAGGGAAAAACAGACTCGAGATTATGTACCGAAGGGAACCATATCTTTCAACGACGAGGACGCTAAAGGTATTTTGCAACCACAAAATTATGCACTGGTATATCTGTACTCATAAATAAATCTCAATTTAAGCATGTGTTAATTGATCCAGGCAACTCGTCCAATATCATCGAATCGAGGGTCGTGAAACAACTGGGACCACAAGACCAAATTGTGCCTGCAGTTTGAGTTTTAAAGGATTCAACATGTCATGCGAAACTACTAAAGGGGAGATAACCCTGCTGGTAAACACTGCCGGAACCATTCAAAAAACAAAGTTCTACGTGATTGAAGGAGATATGAGATACAATGCTCTATTCGGGAGGATATGGATTCACAACATGAGGGCAGTACCCTCGACACTACATCAGGCATTGAAATTTTCCACACCGAGAGGGATCAAAATAGTTTACGGAGAGGACCCGACCGCAAAAGAAATGTTCGCGGTCGATAAGGTGGTCCTGATGTGCGCACTCTCAAAATCAAAGAACCCAAGTTCTGTAAGGCCCCATAAAATATTTTTTACCTAAAAATCCAAAATTTTGTGGTGCTAATGTAGACTTACGTGTTCATGATTTTAAAGATTCTTCGGGGCGAGCTTACGAGCAGTGGTACAGACATTTTGGGTTGAACAATGCACTAGGGAGTAAAGGAAAATTATTGGCAGAAAAAGCATTTATGCGGTCTACTCTGCGGGCCGCATAATGGCCGTAGAGTGAGGTAGAAATTGTATAAGTTTGGATGCTATTTTGCGATCGCAAAATAGGTCTGCGGTGCATTGTGCAATCGCAGAAGTATACGGGTCGCATAACGACTGCATACCTAGGCAGGAGTGCTCAGTTTTGGAAGACCATTTTACGGACCGCAGATGCATTATGCGATCGCATATGCGATCAAAGATTATGTTTTGGAGCTTCATTTTTTAGTTTTTATAAGCCGACCCCATTTCATTATATAGACGCTATGGACCATTTCTTAAGTAAAAACCTGATACTTTGAGAGAGATAGAGTGCTCTAGAGTGGGAGAGATTTCCTCAACCAATTGTTACTCAATTGTTAATCAAACCCTAACCTTCAATTTCGATATTTAACTAAAAATGGGTAATTAGTAAGGCAATTCTTGGGTGTGGGAGTTGTTCATCTTGCATGCATGTGTTATCAAAGGGTGTAGTAAGATTGTTGCGCTAATATAGAATCCACCATAGGAGGACCTTGAAACATTAATGTGCACCTAGTGTTTGATAAAATGCTCAAATGAACTGGAACCATGATCATCTTCCTAATTTTGGTTCAATATGTTATATTTCTAAAATAGATAGACGTTGCTAAGATTTTTGGGACATTTTAGATTTTAAGGAAGCTCAAGTGAGGTATGTTGCTAAATTCTTCTTCACTAAGAATTGAACCCCACATTACCCTTGTAAGTTCCGAGTTGTTCATTATAAATTGATTATTCCGAATAAGCTTTGTGACAAAGATATATGCTCAGTACGTGTGTCAAATGCTCTTATCATGTTGTGCTACTAATAGAGGATGTGTTTAAAGTATGAATTACGTATCTATATGTTATGACTTCAAGTTGTGTTTCAAATGGAAGTTATTATGCCAAATTGTGTAGAGATTGTAATTGGGATTACACCTCTACCCACATAAATTGGTGAGGCGGTAGGTAAGCTTGTAGGTTTTTGGTATTTTTATTGCACCTCCACCCGCATATATTGGGGTGAGGTGGCATGGCCGCTTGTAAGTTTTTGGTATTGTTGTTACACCTCCACCTGCATATATTGGGGTGAGGCAGCAGGGCCGCTTTTTGTAGGTTTTTGGTTTTGTTGTTACACCTCCACCCACATATATTGGTGAGACGGTAGGGCCGCTTTGTGTAGGTTTTTGGTACTGTGATTACATTTCCACCCGCATACATTAGGGTGAGGTCGCAGGGCCATTTGAGTAGAGTTTGTGATATTGTGATTGCACCTCCACCCGTATACATTGGGGTGAGGTGGCGGGGCCGCTTTGTATAAAGGTGGTTGTAGAGGATCTCGACTTAAAATTTATAAATGTTATTAAAAGCTCTTGTTAAATTTGCTTTGGCTTTAATGGATATCTATTATATTATATTGTCACCCTGATTCATCATATTTGTAATGTATTTCTAAGTCCTTGATTAGGTGTTTGGTTTTCATACTAGTACAATTCGATATGTATTAACGTCCCTTTTGCCGGGGGCACTACATCTTTAATGGATGTAGGTGATTCCACAATGGAAGGTATTGACCAGTGATAGCGGTACTCATTCTTCCCAGCTGACTTGGTGAGCCCCGTTTCATTTGGAGGTCGTGCATCTTTTGACCCGTATGTATTATTATATTTTTAGGTATAGCCAGAGCCTTGTCGCCGATACTATCATTGTACTCTTTTGTATCTATTAGAGGCTTCGTAGACATAGTGTGGGTTTTGTATTGGCGTGGGAAGGTTAAACTAAAGATTTCGTAATTGTATCACATGCTTCTTCTGTTAAACTATGGTTGTGAAACGTATTGTTTTGGGGACTTATAAATGATGCAACTAATGGTACTGAACTGGAGTGGTTCACATGACTATCTCATTATCAAATTAATTAAATGTATCCATTATTTATTTATGGGCAATTTGGGTAGAAGGAAATCTATCAGGCTTGCTCGGCCAGGTTATCTCGGTTGAGCGTCGGTTGTGCTCCCTTAGGTTGGGACATGACAAACTTGGTATCAGAGCCTAGGGTTTTAAAGTGTCCTAGGATGTCTTGGAACCGTGTCTAGTAGAGTCCTTCTTATCAGTGTGTTGTCGACCATATCTATAATTAGGAGGCTACTTAGACATTTAGGAATAATACCATTCTTTGATGTTCTTGATCGCACGATAAAGCTGATTGTAAGATTGTTCCTCTTTTAACTCGTACATTGCTCTACCTTTCAGTAAATGGCACCTAGGAAAAGGCAAGGACTGGCTAAGGAGACAATGTTACCCCAGAAGTGGCGATTGATTCTATAATTGATGATGCATGTGAGCAATCGAGGGGTGAGGATATTCCCATAACTACACCGCTTGATCCTACTATTCCTGCTCAGGCTACACCAGTTCCTACACGAGATGAGGGTGCAACGATTCCTCTAATTGATATTCTAGATCCACCTTTAGACCCAGTTTTCGGTCCTAGTGTTTCCGAAGGGGACCTTAGGGGAACCATACAGATGTTGCACAGATAGTGGCTTCTCAGGCCTATAGATCGAATGTTGCGCCTACTTCTTCCAGTGAGCCAGGGGAATCTTCTAATTCCAGGGTGAACAAGTTTCTTCATTTAGATCCTCCAGTGTTCATGGGTACTAATCCCGAGAAAGACCCCCAGGATTTCATTGATGAGATGCACAAGATTCTCCGAGTTATGCATGCTATTGAGACAGACAGAGTAGAGTTGGCCTCCTACCACCTGAAAGGGGTGGCCTATTCTTGGTTTGAGTTGTGGGAGGAGTCCCGTGAGGAAGGGAGCCCTCCGACGAGCTGGGGTGAGTTCACCGATGCCTTTATGGATCACTTCTTGCCTGCCGAGACCATGCTGCTAAGTTTGAGAGCCTGAAGTAGGGTGGCACGAGTATGTGGGAGTACCACATGGAGTTCGTGTGCCTGTCCAAGTATGCTATTCACATGTTCCCACTATGGAGTCCAGAGTGCACCGGTTTGTATAGGGTCTTAGCCCTTTGGTTATTAATGAGGCCGTAGCTGCTGTATTGATTTCTGAAATGAATTATGGGAAGATGGTGGTGTTTGCTCAAGCTACAGAGAACCGTAAATTGAAAAATAGAATAGAGCGTGAGGGTAGCAACAAGGCCCCCATCCGCGTGAAACTTTGGTTGTTCTTCCGGTGGTGGTGGTAGTAGGTCAGCATTTAGGAGAGAGTCATCAAGGCCATCTCAGTCTTTCGCCTAATTTTCGATGAGTGCACAACCATCAGGGTCCAGTCAGTAGCAGTGGAGTTGTTTCAGGCCCAGCCAGGGCAATAGGGGACCCCACCAGCAGGGTCGGTCTGGAGGGAGATTCGAGCAACAACGGAAGCCCCCATGCCTTAAGTGTGGGAGGATGTACTCTAGGGTCTCCTTCATAAACCTACATATATGCTATGAGTGCAGTATGAAGGGTCACATTCAGAGGGATTGCCACTTGTCTTGCCCGACCATGGGTACAGGTACGGTAGCCAGCTGATTCTGCAGCTACTATATCTACATCACCTCCATCAGCTCGAGGCACTCGCGCCCGCATGGCGTGGTGCAGCTAGGGGTGGTACAGATGAGTGGTGATTTTACCATTTATTTTAGTCTCTTTTCTTTATATTTTGTGTCTGTTAATTATAATATGAGTTTTGTTTATGGTGTGTATTGCTAGATTTTCAAGTAAATAATGCCATGAAGAGAGTTTAATTCAATTGAAGTGGAATTGATCAAAAAAGAGTAAACCAAGTGCAAATCACTTTAGTGATTCTGCATATGTTGAACATTGTGCGCCTATGGGATCTCGCATATGCGTGTAAAAGACCGCATCTGCGGAGCTAAGAAACTCATATTAGGATCGCATCTGCAACTAAGGAGGTACTTCTGTGGGCGCGCATCTGTACTTGGAGTCCGAATCTGCGGAGTCGTTTCTGCGATACAATGTTTCGCATCTGTGGAGAAGGAAATTTCTCACAGGTTTCGCATATGCAAAAGACAGTTTGCTTTTGCGAAGTCACACCTGCGATGATTTATTTTGCATGTGCGATCAATAGTCTTCAGCGCTGAGCACTTCTGACAATTCACATTTTCTCTGCTCCAAACCCACAAATACATGACCTAGTTACTAGAAACACATATTTGGGCAGTCTATGAACATCACTGACATCTCGTGAAAAGAGACCACACATTTTAGAGCTAGGGTTCTTGCACACACCTTGGGTCTTGAAGATTTGCAGCTTTTTTGATTGAGAATCTCTTACTCATTTATGCTCATTTCTTTTTTTCCTTGATTTGTAATGTATATCTAAGTGTTTAGTATTTATTCCAACACTTAAATCTTGTTTTATGGGAATATTTATATTTAAAGTGTGGATTAAATACCTTGTTGTGCTTATGTATAGAACGATTTTTATTTAATTTGAATTGAGTTATTGTTTCTTTAATTATTCTTATTCTTCAATGTTTCTAAAGGGATTAGCTAACCCTAGGACTCACCCATTTACTTCGAATTAATTTTGAAAAAGATAATTTGGGGTTGGGAAAAATTAATTAACAAGAACTTGAGGTTTTAACCCTCACTTTATAGATTCGACCTAGGGACATGATTGAACTACTTGTGGTCATATTCGGGTATGCTTAATCTCTTAATTGTTTTAGGGATAATTCAATTGGAAAATTTTGTTAGTCTTTGGAAAAATCTAATAAGGAACTATTACTCAAGGATAATTAATATAAACTTGCTCATATTTGTAAAATCGTGAAATACATTGGATATTCCCAATGCATCTATACTTGTAACCATTGATCATTTTACTTGATTTCTAGGTTAGTTTACATTTTCGTAATTAGTTATAAATATTTTCTCAAAACCATTCTAAGTGTTTGACATTGCATAACAAGTAATAATTCTCTTACACTTCTGATCGCCTACATATTGTTCTCTATGGTATTCGACCCCAACTCATAGTTGGGTAAATTATATTGCATGCGATTGTGTTCGTTTAATTTTTAGTAGTGTATTTGGACGTCATTAGGTACCCAAAACTTGGGAGGGCCCAACATATTTTATGCTATGCTGAGGCGTCGGGATTCAGAGGCTTCTCCAAATGTTGTCACATGTATATTGACTATCCAATCTCATGATGTATATGCTCTTATTGATCTTAGTTCCACTTTGTCCTATGTCACTCCTTATGTTGCTATGGATTTTAGGATAGAACCGGAATAACTTCATGAGCCATTCTCTGTATCTACTTAGGTTGGTGAGTCTATTATGGCCACTCGGGTTTATAGGGATTATGTTGTCACAATGCCTGGTCGGAACTCGATGGCCGATCTCACTGAATTGGAATGGTTGATTTTGATATGATAATGGAGATGGACAAGCTTTATTCATGTGTTGCCAAGCTTGATTGCGAACTAGAACTGTGAGGTTCGAATTTCCAAGTGAGTGAGTGATTGAATGGAAGGGGGATAATGTGGTGCCGAAGGGTAGATTTATTTCCTATTTTAAGGCCATGAAGATGATTAAAAAGGGGTGTATCTACCATTTGGTTCCGGTTACGAACACCGATGTTGAGGCACCTACACTGAAGTCTGTGCCAGTTGTGAATGAATTTTTAGATGTCTTTTCGAATGAGCTCCATGGGATCCCGTCGGACAGGGAGATTGATTTTGGGATTGATGTGATGCCAGACACGTAGCCTATATCTATCCTACCTTACAGAATGGCACAGAAAGAATTGATGGATCTAAAGGAACAACCGAAGGACATGTTAGAGAAAGGTTTCATCCGACCGAGTGTGTCGCCTTTGTGTGCACTGGTTCTCTTTGTAAGGAAGAAAAAGGATCACTAAGGATGTGTATTGACTATCGACAACTCAAAATGTCACAAACAAAAAATAAGTATCCACTACCAAAGATAGATGACTTGTTTGATCAAATTCAAGGTGCCAAGTAGTTCTCCAAAATTAATTTAAGATCCGGGTATCACCAATTGAAGATTAGGGAGCAGGATGTTCCGAAAATAGCTTTTAGAACCCGGTATGGGCACTTTGAATTTCTGGTGATGTATTTTGGGCTAACAAATGCCCTGGAAGCTTTCATGGATCTTAAGAACCGAGTCTTCAAGACTTTTCTCAACTCCTTTGTGATAGTGTTCATTGCCGATATACTCGTATATTCACGAAGTCGAGAGGACCAATCCAATCATCTCAGGGTAGTTTTGCAGACTCTATATCAGCACAAGTTGTATGCAAAGTTTTGGATGTGCGAATTTTTCTTGAATCTATCATATTCTTGGGTCATGTTGTCTCCAGCGAAGGAATTAAGATTGACCCTCAGAAGATTTGGCCTAGGCTTACAACTCCAACAGAGATTAGCAGTTTCCTAGGCTTAGTGGGGTATTACAGAAAGTTAGTGGCAGGGTTCTTTACCCTTGCTTCTCCATTGACTAAATTGACGCAGAAGGAGAGTAAGTTTCAATGGTCTGATGCTTGTGAAAATAGCTTCCAGGAGTTGAAATCAAGATTTACTACGATGCCGGTGTTGACCCTACTAGAGGGTACGGTTGGGTTTGTGGTGTATTGTGATGCTTTAAGGATCAAGCTTGGGTGTGTATTGATGCAACATGGCAAGGTGATAGCCTATGCTTCTATGTAACTCATGAATCATGAAAAGAACTATCCAACACATGACTTAGAACTTGCAGCGGCGGTATTTGCATTGAAGATTTGGCGTCATTATTTATATGGGGTCCATGTGGATATGTTCACGAACCACAAGTGCCTTCAATACATTTTCAAATGGAAGGAACTGAATTTGAGGCAGAGAAGATGTCTTGAGTTACTCAAAGATTACGACATGGAAATCATATATAACCCAGGAAAGGCCAATGTTGTAGCGGATGCTCTTAGGCGGAAATATATGGGTAGTTTGGCTCACTTGGAGGCATATCAAAGGCCGTTGGCCAAGGAGGTTCATCGGTTGGCTAGTTTGGGAGTTCATCTCGTGGACTCTAGTGAAGGAGAGGAGATTGTGCAAAATAGGGCTGAATAATTGCTCATGGTGGAGGTCAAAGAGAAGTAATAAAATGATTCATTGTTGGTACAATTGAAGGAGGGGATTCATAAACATAAGACCATGGCTTTTTCTCTTGGCATGGAAGATGGTACACTAAGGTACCGAGGGAGACTATGTGTTCCGAATGTAGATGGTCTCCGGGAAAGAATCATGATCGAGGCTCATAGTTCTAGGTATTCCGTGCACCCGGGCTCTACAAAGATGTATCATGATCTCAAGGAAGTATACTAGTGGAATAACATGAAGAGGAATATGGTGGACTTTGTGGCAAGATGTCCGAATTGTCAGCAAGTAAAGGTCGAACACCAACGACCCTGGGTTGGCACAGAACACAGAAATTCCGACGTGGAAGTGGGAAATGATTAATATGGACTTTGTGGTAGGACTACCGCGCACCTCGCGCAAGTTTGACTCCATCTAGGTAATTGTGGATCGACTCACGAAGTCAGCATACTTCTTGCCAGTTAAATCTACCGACACAGCGGAACAATATGCTTATTTGTATATCAAGGAAATAGTTAGGTTACGTGGCACTCTACTTTCTGTCATTTCGGATCGAGAGGCACAATTCACGACTAATTTTTGGAAGAAATTTCAGCAATGTTTGGGTACTAAGGTGAATCTTAGTATAGACTTTCATTCACAAATCGACGGGCATACAACGCAGACTATTCAGATGCTTGAGGATATGTTGCACTCTTGTGTTATTGATTTGAAGGGTAGCTCGGATGATTGATCATGCTCAACTGAGTCTCGCAAAAGACTACGCGGGCGTTGCAAATATAGTCTGAGTAATACTGCCTAGAGTTGAACCACAGAGAATTAACGTATCAAGTACTCTTGTCGGACATACTAAATTCACACAATCAATTTTCCCAAACTTTGTGATTCCCAATTGATAATATTTCTAACAACTAAAAAAAACTAAAAATAATTAACAGCTGAAAATTAACTATGCTTGATGTGTAAACAGTTGGAATAAGATCTAAGGTGATGGTTTCCACCGTTGTTGATTTACTTGGTTGAATATGTTTTATAACTGAGTCTTAGTTGTCTCTATCAATCATGAACGCTCCATCTATCATAAATATTTCTCAAGCAATTATGATAATTTACTAGATGCACTTTCTCAAGCTACGCTAGCTAGATTCACAATACGGTTCACTTAGATTGCATTCGAGGTATCGTTATCTCTAATCCAACCTCTAATCCCTCGGTTATGACTCTCGTCTATCCTCCGGGAGTGATGTTGTTCATACGATCACCTAAGTATGCACCCTCTCTTAAGCAGATACATACTAAATAGGGACGGATAATTGAGGGCCCTTTTAATTAACCACAATCAAAACATAGATGAACAAATAGAGATTAACAACCAATTCAAAACTATATTAATATAACAACCAAGTCGTCCCCAACGGGTTTCACCAAAACCTTAGGTTAAATTATTTAGCTACTCATGACAATAAAAAAAATCACAAAAGAATTCATATTCAAAGGTAAAAGAACAAAGAAGAAGATTAAAAATTGATGCCCAATGATCCTCCTTGCCTCTTGCCCTTCCTTCTGATGTTTTTCACTTCCAAAAAATCCTTCCTATCTTCTTGGCCGGTTTCCTACGTTTAATATAGGGTTTAGGGCTTAAAATCCCGTGTTTTGCACTTTGGTCCCTGAAGTTTCTGCGTCCTGCCGCGGCCCTACTACATTTACGCTAGGACCGCGGCTAAAATGGCCTTCAGAATCTGCAACATTTTTCTGCTGTGGTCCTACCGCAGTTGCGCCCGGACAGCGGCAGACCAGCTTCAGTTCTGGCTTTGTCCCTTCGCTTGGTGCACTTTGTGGATATTGTATGATTGGCCACCTTTTCTCCGTATTTGATCCCAAAAGTACTCCACAGACTTCGTTTATTGGATATAGCCTACAAAGCATGAAAAACACTAATCAGAGCATTTTGTTATCACTTTTACCGTAAAAGCTATACAAAAATGTGGTTCTTTAGGGCCTAATTATAGTCTAATTTACCTATTATCAACATCCCACACTTAAATCTTTGCTCGTCCTCGAGCAAGTTGAACCACACTTCTAGGCGTAATCGTTTGATGTATTACCCTGTTTATGCCACACCCGCCATTATGAAAGAACAACCTAAGCAGGGTAACAACCACACCTCAAGTGAAGACTCTAATGCCATGCCACACTTGTGCTTACTCTATATACTCTAAACAGAGGTGAAGACTTGCCTTTTCTTCCTGAGTTAAATGCCCTCACATCACATTTTTGAGAGAAGTTCCACACACATAAAATCAAACAACACAGAACTATAGATAGAACGAATTCACTCACTCTCAGAAATAACATTCATATGCCATGAAAGATGCACCATAAGCTTGGCCGTAGTGTACTACTCCACTAATCGAGCTCATTCAATCTTGGATCAATTAGGACTTTATTTGGTTGTAATGTAGGCTACAGGATGGGTAGGATACATTTAGATATAAGAGTGACTACACATCCCCAAGCACTTTAATATATACATTTTAACATTTAAACCCCATACTTATGTCAACCCACAATTCCACCTTCACATCAATGTAAATTACGCCATTCCTCTTTAAGAACACTTACGTCAAGAGCCGCCACTTATCAAGGAATTTTTTTTCTTTTTCAATTCAAGTGGCTCTTTCTTTTTCAAAACAGTGCACCTTTCTCCTTATTCAATTAGTTCCACTCAAAAGCCAAACCAACCACCCCACACTTTAACTTTTACAAAGTTCATAACAATTCAAGTGCTCATGAGAGGTGAAAAAGTTCAAATAGCTGGTTAATTCAAACAAATGGGTAAGGCTTGTAATGTGGTTGCCAAAGAAAAAGGATTATAGGATCAAAGATAAACTAAGATACATAACAACTAGGTGGGTAAAATATACATATGTGGCTCAACAAGAAAATACCTATATCACTTCCAAGACTGAACAACACTACTATTTCGCTTTGCAAACACACATGGCAAGTTCTAGGCATCAAATGCAATGCATTGAATACTGCAAAACCTCACACACACTTGGCTTGTAACTCATTCTGAATTAGTTTGTCAACACACTCACGTGAGCGTTCAAGTAAGACAAGGTGTGCAAAATTAAGGCATAAGATTAAGAGTCTAC
>MU755549.1:29319-49556 GCA_026770625.1 Nicotiana glauca
TACCTAACCCGGTTCAAGAAAAGCCCTTGGAAAAGAACCGTGGTCAAAAGAAAAACCAAGGGGGAATTACTACACTACCTAAAAAGAAAATAAAAAAAAAAAATATTTTTGGCTTTTTTTTTCAACCTTTTTTTATTAGACTACTTTCCTCAAGAATACTGTCTAAGTGGTCCGTCATCAGGAATAGTCTCCTACATTTTTTAGATTTTTTTTCTGACCTTAGCCTTCAAGAAACCTGTCGACAGTGTCCGTCGTTGGGCCAAGTCAGTGACGTTAACTACAACATACTTAATGCATATATACACTAACAATACACAACACTAATTCAAGTCTCCGACCCCATACAAAAAGAATATAGCATGTCCTCATGTCATAAAACAAATAAAGTGCAGAGGGGTAAGAAAACTTCCCTGGTCATCACTCGGAGTTGGAGACGGTGTTGAATTCCATTTTACAAGCCCTCCCTATAGCGCGGAACCAAGCCATTATCCGGCTCTCAGACCTATCCTGCCGTCTAGACATGGCATCCAAATGTACATGCAGGTTATCTACTGAGGTGCGAAGTTCTGCCACCTCTTCCTCCAAAGAAGGCAACCTGGGTCGGCTGGAGTGTGATATAGAGAACCCCTCCCCAGTTTGGGGTCTCCAAGAGGATCCGACTGCATCATAAGATCTCCTGGGTGGTGCCATGGGTGCTGGGGCATCATCATCGTCATCAATCTCAATGAGTGTGGGTGCATCTCTGCCTACTGTGATCTTCGCAGCTCTGAATGTTGCTCTTGTGGGCAAAGTTCCATCCGTAGGACTTGCGGGACATCAGCCAGTAGACATAACCTTATTACAAGTGAGGGGGTAAAACCCCTTACTCATCAGAGGTGACTGGAGGAACATTTCATCTCCAATGAGTTTCGCTACATCAAAGTCCCTCTTGGTTACGAAGCACCAAACCAATAGAGCCTGTAAGCTGTTCACATCTGACGTGTTGCTCATGGGCAATAACCGACTGCAAATAATGGTGAACCAGTACTTAGCCTCCCATATGAATGACCTGAAATGAAGGGTCATGTACTCCTGTTTCCTGACTGGCTATCCCCCTGAGCATATTGTCTCAATTAGAGTGTCCCAATCGACCCCTGGGGAGTTGTGGTAATAATCATTTTCACCAGTGAATGAGGTAGCTGCAAGACCTGGCGAATCTTCAGTAATGAGGCATCTACCACTTTACCCCGCACGATCACAGAACGACACATATGTTCCGGGCAGTTCACATAGAACTCCCGAACTATCATTGGGTTGACCGTTTCAGGTTCCTCGAACAAGAACTCCATCCCCCTCCGTTTGATTTCCTCGTACATGTCCGGATTATCTACACGGAGGGAAGCCCCGTCAATAGCAATCTCAGGGACAAAGCTTTTTGTAGCTTTAGCATGAAACCTGTCCTCTGCCTCCTGTGACTCGAACCGGGTGGCATCATACGTCGGCAATTCAGAAGTGCTTTCCATGTTCCTACGCTTCTTTCGGGCCATAGTACCTGCAATCAATTTAGTGTAACGATCACGTGTAGCCTAACATGTGCCAGTCAGATAGGTACTCATACTTCACCACCCGCTGGCACCAAACAGTTCCATTTTGTCAAACATGGCCAGTATAACCATCTATTAAGGTGCCAAAGCTGACAACATCCACCATTTCCCCCACACCACTATCAATGCCACAATTCCGCCTTATAAGGCCCCATGCAAGCTTCCATAAATTAATAACTGTTAAGGGCTACCACCACCCACACACATGGCCTTCCATAGTCGAGTAATTTGACAAAAGAGATAACTCCCAAGCTACATGCTGCACCTCACGCCACACCAAAAATTGTTAACAAAGAACACACCCCCACTTCTACACAAATCAACCCCAAACACCATCTACAACACCAAAATTGGAGTCTAAGACCCCATTGCAACCAAAATCACGAATTTTACACAGTAACAACTACATAATGCAAAGTACACAAAATAAAAGAAAAAGTAGAACAACTTACTTGAAGATTACAGCGGGGTCTTGGGGGAGAAAGAAAAAAAAGAAGAAAAAGAGCAGATTTGGGGGGTTTTGGAGAGGTAGGGGGCAGATTTGGCAAGGGGTTTGTGTATGTGAGAAGTGGGGTGGTGGGTTTGGTTGGAGGAAAGGAAGAAGAAGAAGGAATAAAAATAGGTGTTCAGGGTTTTGGGAAGAAGAAGAAAGAAGAAAGAAGAAAGAGGAGAGAAAATGAGAGAAGTGAGAGAAGAGGAGAGAATAGGCGGGTGATATGGGGAGGGTAGGGTTAGGTTAGGTTAATTAAAGGAAAAGAGAGGAAAAAATAAATTTTTTTTTGCAGATGTACCTGGGCCCGCACCGACCTACCGCGGTCCAACCGCAGTTATGCCGTGACCGCGGTAAACCATCATCAGAGAGGATGACCGACCGCGGTCCTACCGCAGTTACGCCGTGACCACGGTGTGCCTTCATCAGAGGGGATCTCTGATCACGGTCCTACCGCGGTTACGCTATGACCACGGTCTGGGCCTGTTTCTGGATGCCAATTTCGGGGTTCTTTTCATTGTTTTGCCCCTTAGGCACTATTTTTACCTCTTTTAATGCCTACGTTACCTATGTTATGCCTAGGCTCATGATGCAAAGTCCCCCGCACTATCTTTCATATATACAATATGTTAGAAATTATACTATCGTGGGTTGCCTCCTATGACGCACCTGATTTAATGTCGCGGCACGACGCAAAATGAGCGCAATTAAGAATCACTCAACCTTTTGTTTTTTTAAACATGATGTTGCATACTACACTTACAACACATTCGTGGGTTGCCTCCCATGCAGCGCCTGTTTTAACGTCGCGGCACGACGCAAGTAGTTGCACCATCATTCCTCATTTGCGTATTGGGGTTCTTCTAAATTGATCATCATCATAACCCCTTTTTCTTCAGCTATTCCAAGGTAATGTTTCAACCTTTGCCCATTTACTGAAAACCTATTTTTCCCATCTTTTGACTCGACCTCAACAACTCCACTTGCGAACATTTGTACCACTCTAAATGGTCCTGACCATCGGGACTTTAACTTACCCGAAAACAATCTCAATCTTGAATTATACAGTAATACCTTATCACCGGGTTTGAAGTCTCTATCCATAATGTGTTTATCATGCATCTTCTTCATTCTTTCCTTGTATAGCCTCATGCTTTCGAAGGCTTGATATCTAAATTCTTGCAGCTTATGCCACTCTGTCAGTCGATTTTGTCCAGTTGCGTCAGGATCCATGTTCAATTGCTTTAGTGCCTACCAAGCTCGATGTTTTAGCTCTACGGGCAGATGACAGGCCTTCCCAAATACTAACTTGTATGGTGACATACCTATTGGTGTTTTGAACGCAGTTCTATAGGCCCAGAGTGCGTCATCAAGCTTCTTTGCCTAATCAGTTCGTGTGGTATTCACCGTCTTGGTTAATATACTTTTTATCTCCCTGTTGGACACTTCAACCTGCCCACTGGTTTGCGGATGGTAAGGGGTGGCCACCTTGTGGTGTACATCATATTTTGCAAGTAGTTTCTCGAAGGCTCTATTGCAGAATTGAGTGCCCCCATCACTGATGATTGCTCTTGGTGTCCCAAACCTTGTAAATATGTTCTTTTTCAGAAATCCTAACACCACTCTTGCATCATTAGTGGGCAACACTGTAGCCTCTACCCATTTAGACACGTAGTCCACAACAACAATGATGTACTTATTTCCAAATAAGCTGACAAACGGAACCATAAAGTCAATCCCCCAAACATCAAACACCTCTACCTCTTGAATCGGGTTCATTGGCATCTCATGGCGACTAGATTTGTTTCCCGTCCGCTGGCATTCATTGCAGCCCTTGATCCAGAGGTCTGCATCTCTAAACAAAGTTGGCCAAAAGAATCCGACCTCTAGCACTTTCGCAGCTGTCCTGACCCCTCCAAAATGTCCTCCATATACTGATGCGTGACAAGCCTGCAAAATTGAAAATTATTCTATCTCGGGGACACACCTCTGGATAATATTATCAATCACATATTCTAAACAGATGAGGCTCGTCCCAATAATACATGTGGCAATCACGAAAGAAAATTTTCTTTTGGACAGATGAAAGGTCATATGGAACTATACCGCAGGCCAGGTAGTTTGCAAAATCTGCATACTATGGCGCATCTTCCAGAGTAGCTGCGAGCAGCTGCTCATCTGGAAAGGTTTCCAGAATCTCTTCGACCTCAACTGATTTTTCAGTTCCTTCAAGTCGGATAGATGATCAGCGACTTGATTTTCTGTGCCCTTATGGTCACGAACTTCGAGGTCAAATTCTTGCAACAGCAGCACCCAACGAATTAGGCACAACTTAGACTCCTTCTTCTCAATTAGGTACCTAAGAGCTGCATGGTCAGTGTATACAATTACCTTGGAACCAATCAGATATGATCAGAACTTGTCAAAAGCAAACACCATCGCTAACATCTTCTTCTCCGTCACAGTGTAGTTGAGCTGCGCTTAGCGTTCTGCTTGCGTAATAAATTGGATTCACCAGCTTATCATTTTGCTGCCCCAAGACTGCTCTTATAGCGTAATCGCTTGCATCGCACATGAGCTCAAATGGTTGCTCCCAATCAGGTACGACAATGATGGGTGTAGTTACCAACCTCTTCTTCAGTTCCTCAAATGCCAACCTGCAATCATTAGAAAATACAAAGGACTGATCCTTTTCAAGGAGTTTGCATAATGGGTTAGATATTTTGGAAAAATCTTTTATGAAATGCCGGTAGAAACCGGCGTGCCCAAGAAAGCTTCTCACTGCCTTGACTGAAGTGGGCGGTGGTAGCTTTTCAATCACGTCAACCTTAGCATGGTCGACCTCAATTCCTTTTTTGGACACTCGATGTCCCAGAACTATCCCTTCTTGTACCATAAAATGGCACTTCTCCCAGTTTAGCACTAAGTTTGTCTCCACACATCTTTTGAGCACTCTGATCAAGTTGTGAAGACAGTCTTCAAATGAATCTCCCACCACAGAGAAATCATCCATAAATACTTCCATAATATCCTCCACCATATCTGTGAAGATGGCTAACATGCACAATTGAAAAGTCGTTTGTGCATTACAAAGCCCAAAAGGCATTCTCCGAAAGGCAAAGATGCCATACGGACATGTGAAGGATGTTTTCTCTCTATCTTCAGGGGCTATTGATATTTGATTATACCCCGAATATCCATCTAAGATACAAAAGTGCAATCTTCCGGCCAGCTTGTCCAACATTTGGTTAATGAAAGTCAAGGGGAAGTGGTACTTTCGGGTGGCGGTGTTCAATTTCCGGTAATCCATGCAAATTTACCATCCTGTGACTGTACGAGTTGAGATCAACTCATTGTTGTTATTTTTCACAACAGTCATTCCACCCTTTTTCGGCACACATTGGACAGGGCTGACCTAATTACTATCAGAGATGGGGAAGATGATTCCCGCATCTAGCCATTTTATCACTTCCTTCTTTACAACCTCTTTCATGTTTGGGTTCAGCCTTCGCTGATGTTCCCTGGAAGGTTTGTGTCCCTCTTCCAGGAGAATGTTATACATACAGAAGGATGGGCTGATACTCTTTATGTCTTCCATGGTCCAGCCAATGTCAGTCTTGTTTTCTTGCAGTACCTGTAAGAGCCGTTCTACCTGCACATCTAGCAAACCAGATGATATAATAACAGGCAAGGTCGAATCAGGGCCCAAGAACACATACCTGAGGTGATTTGGGAGTGGCTTTAGCTCCAGTTTGGGTGGTTCTTCTATTGATGGCTTTGCTGGAGGTGTAGCCCTTTTTTCTAATTCAAGGGACTCAAATTGAGGTTCCTTTATCCAGAATCCTCGGCCTTCAAGTACCATGACCCATTCAGCTAACCCTTCACCATCCATCTCTTCTAGATTTTTCAGAAATGCATCCAATGGGTCTTTCACAGTCAGGGTCGCGTCGTCCTCTTGCAAAATCACATCTACTGCATCCACTAAAGAGCAATTAGCATATTCGCTGGGTCTTCTCATAGATTGCTGAACATTGAATATGACTTCTTCATCGTTCAGTCTCATTTTTAGTTCCCTAGTCTCACAATCAATCAGTTCTCTGCCAGTTGCCAAAAACGGTCAGCCTAGAATAAGAGGTATCTCCTCATCTACTTGGCAGTCCAGGATAACAAAGTCTGCTAGGAACACGAACTTCCCCACTTGCACCAACACATCATCAAGAATACTAGTTGGCTTTTTCACCGTGCGATCAGCCAGCTGTAGCATCATAGAAGTCAGTCTAGCTCTGCCGATGCCCAATTTAGTGTACACAACCAGCAACATCATATTGATGCTGGCCGCCAGATCGCATAAGGCCTTTGCAAAGGCATAGCTCCCAATTGTGCACGGAATAGTGAAACTACCTGGATCAGACATCTTTTGAGCCATCGGTCTTGTCACTACTGCGCTGCAGGTCTGTGTTAGAGTCACAGTGGAAAGATCCTAAAAATCAAACTTTCTTGACATTAAATCTTTCATCATCTTTGCATAACCAGGCATCTCCCTCAAAGCATCCATTAAAGGAATATTCAACTGAATCTGACTCAGCATTTCCATAAATTTCTTGTATTGAACTTCCTTCTTTTGTTATCACCCTTTGTGCATTGCTTGTTGGCTTCTCTCTGTTGGAATTTTCTAGCACAAGAGGTGCCATCTGTTCTGCAGCTTGCTCATCAATCTTTTCTTTGCCTTTTTCCTCCCGACTCTGCTCAACCACCACTTTAGTAAGCTCTGTTGGTTCCTCCACCTCTAATGGAACTGGAGTGGCTGATGTAGTATCCTTGCTGGCTTGTGAAATTTCCTACTCTCTGTCTAAATCTCTCACATTTCGGAGACTGATTGCCATCAACTAATTTGGGTTTTGCTCCTTAGGGTTTATGTTAGTGTTTGCAGGCAAGGTACCTTGAGGACGGTTGTTCAAATCCATGGACAGCTGTCCTAACTGCGTTTCAATATTCTTTATGGCTAAATCATGCACTGCCAATTTTTTCTGCACTTTATTATTTATCCCAATGAGTTGCTGAAGCATACCCCTGATTTCCACCATATTGTTATCTTGCTGCTGATGAGGTGGTTGATAAGCTAATTGTTGCTGATTTTGCTATGGATAGCCCTGTGGTTTCTGATATAGTACTGGCACCATTTGGTTCTGAGGATGCATACTACCAGGCTGTTGCATATCAGGCCTGTACTGCTAATTTTGTGGCGGTCTCCACTGCTGTGCTCCTTGTCTCTGACCCCCATAGTTGTTAACATAATTCATATCTTCCCATGCCCCTTGATTTTTGCCTTCTCCGCTCTATGAACACATATAAGACTGATTAATACAAGGTGTACACAGTCCTCCATTTGTTGTATCAACAATGTGTACCTGTTTTGTACCCATCTCATCAATATTCTTTGTCAATATGCTTCTCTGGGTCATGAGTATGGCCATATTCTCTGCATGTGAATTATTTGGGTCAAGAGGAACTGAGTGCACTATGGGTGCTAGTGTTGTAGCTCTAGTCATCCACCCCAAATTTTGTGGCATCTTATCAAGAAGGATTTTGCACTCGGTGAAGGTCTTACTCAAAAATGCACCTCCAGTAGAAGCATCCACATTTGTCTTTAAATTGTCAACTAACCCCATGTAGAATCTCTGGCCAAGCATCTGGTCTGGAATGCCATGGTGAGGGCACTTCACTAGCATCCCTTTAAATCTTTCCCAAGTTTCTTGCAAGGACTCAGTCGGCTACTGCTTATACTGCAATATTTCATCAATTTGTCTTGCAGTCTTGTTGGGTGGATAGAACTTATTCAGAAACTGCTTGACTAATTCCTCCCAGGTGGCTATGGAATTAATAGGGAGTGAATTTAGCCAAGTCTGAGCTTCCCCGGTCACAGAGAATGGAAATAGTAGTAGCTTGATAGCTTCCGGGGCCACATTCGGCTGCCTTTGGGTCATACAAATTGATAGAAAAATTTTCAAGTGCTGCTGCGGGTCTTCAATGTGTGACCCGGAGAACAATCCTTTATTCTGCAGTAAATGTAGCATATTGTTGGTTATCTGGAAAGTCTCTGCTTGGATGGTGGGCACAGCTATTGCAGTGGACAAATTGTCAGCTGTGGGCTGTACCCAGTCATAAAGTGCAGCCTCGGGCACAAGAGGTTCCACTATCCTTGCATTGGGGTTTGCTGGTGGGTTCCTAACATTTCCGTTGACGTTTTCTACGTCACCCATGTCTAATTGTTGAGATTATTGAAGTCTCTTGTTGGCACGGTTCAATGCCCTGAATGTTTTCTCGGGGTCTGTGAGTCCTTCTAGCAGTTCTCCAGTCCTCGAAGAACTTCTAGGCATACACCTGATTTCCACAAGATTTCAAACGTTAGAATTTCAATAAAAGATTGGGTATAGAGAAAACTGACCACACTTAGAATTTTTGTGTTTCTTTCAATTGTAATTGATAACACCGTTAAGTCCCCGACAACGGTGCCAAAATATGATCACGCTCAATTGAGTCTTGCAAAAGACTATGGGGGCGTTGCAAATATAGTCCGAGTAATATTACCTAGAGTCGAACCACAGAGAATTAACGTATCAAGTACTCTTGTCAGGCTTACTAAATTCACACAATCAATTTCCCCAAACTTTGTGATTCCCAATTGATAATATTTCTAACAACTAAACAAACTGAAAATAATTAATAGCTAAAAATTAACTATGCTTGATGTGTAAACAGTTGGAATAAGGTCTAAGTTGATGGTTTCCCCCGTTGTTGATTTCTTTAGTTGAATATGTTTTATAACTGAGTCTTAGTTGTCTCTATCAATCATGAATGCTCCAGCTATGATAAATCTTTCTCAAGCAATTATGATAATTTACTAGACGCACTTTCTCAAGCTACGCTAGCTAGATTCACAATACGTCTCACTTAGATTGCATCCGAGGTATCATTATCTCTAATCCAACCTCTAATCCCTCGGTTATAACTCTCGTCTATACTCCATGAGTGATGTTGTTCATACAATCACCTAAGTATGCACTCTCTCTCAAGCAAATACACACCAGATAGGGACGAATAATTGAGGTCCCTTTCAATTAACCACAATCGAAACGTAGATGAACAAATAGAGATTAACAACCAATTCAAAACTATATTAATATAACAACCAAGTCGTCCCCAATGAGTTTTACCAAAACCTTAGATTAAAGTATTTAGCTACTCATGACAATAACAAAAATCACAAAAGAATTCATATTCAAGGGTAAATGAACAAAGAAGAAGATTAAAAATTGATGCCCAATTATCCTCCTTGCCTCTTGCCATTCCTTCTGATGTTTTTCACTTCCAAAAAATCCTTTCTCTCTTCTTGGCCAGTTTCCTACGTTTAGTATAGGTTTTAGGGCTTAAAATCTCATGTTTGCACTTTGGTCCTTGAGGTTTTCGCGTCCTGCCGCGGTCCTACCACGGTTACGCCAGGATCGCGACTAAAATGGCCTTTAGAATCTACAACATTGTTCTGCCGCGGTCCTACCGCGGTTACGCCCGGACAGCGGCAGACCAGCTTCAGTTCTAGCTTTGTCCCTTCGCTTGGTGCACTTTGTGGATATTGTATGATTGGACTCCTTTTCTCCGTATTTGATCCCAATAGTGCTCCAAAGACTTCGTTTATTGGATATAGCCTGCAAAGCATGAAAAGTACTAATCAGAGCATTTTGTTATCACTTTTTACCGTAAAAGATATACAAAAATGTGGTTCTTTAGGGCATAATTATAGTCTAATTTACCTATTATCAATGATCATTTGCCACTCATAGAATTTGCCTACAACAACAATTATCATGTTAGAATTCAGATGGAACCATTTGAGGATTTATATAGTAGGAGATGTAGATCTCCCATTGATTGGTTCGATATTAGGGAAGCGGAATTGATAGGACAAAACCTCGCACATAAGGATATGGAGAATGTTAAGGTCATTAAGGATTGGTTGAAAACTACTCAGAGTCGTCAAAAGTCCTACTCGGATGTTCGTCGCAGAGATTTGGAGTTCAAAGAAGATGATTGAGTATTCTTGAAGGTTCCCTCCATGAAGGGTGTAATGTCGTTTGGTAAGGAAAGGAAATTCAGCCCAAGGTATGTCGGGCCTTATAAAATCATTTAGAGAATTGGTGAGGTGGCATACAATCTTGAGCTACCACCTGAGATGTCATTAGTGCACCGGGTATTCCATGTGTCTATGTTGAAGAAGGTGGTTGGAGATCCTTCGCTTATTGTGCCAGTTGAGACTATTGAGGTTAATGAAGAATTGACCTATGAAGAAATTCCAGTGGTCATTCTTGATAGGGAAGTCCTAAATCTAAGAAATGAAGAGATTGCCTCCGTGAAAGTGCTATGGTGAAACCAACAGGTCGATGAGGCTACTTGAGAGGCCGAGGAAGAAATGAAGAAGAAGTACCCTCATTTGTTTGAATAGCTATGTAATTGTATTTATGAAATTGTCGCTTGTGAATTATGTATCACTTGTATAGTTGATGTTAAAGGGTGTTCCTTCCTGGTTATATGTTGCTTATGAGTGCAAGGTTGGTGTTGTTTTGTGTTATGTTACATCATTAGATTATGTATATGTTGTTAGGATTTGTTTCTCAGGTTCTCTGGTTGGTGGATAGTCCAAGTTACAGGGGAAACTCTACCAAAATATTTGGAAATTTAGGGAGTTAGTCAAAATTTATTTTGGCCCTCATTCGAGGATGAATGATCTTAAGTGGGGAACAATGTAAGGCCCCGTAAAAATTTTTTTACCCAAAAACCCGGGATTTCATAGTGCCGAGGAAGACTTACATATTCATGATTGTACAGATTCTTCAGGGCGAGCTTGCGAGCTGCGGTACGGACTTTTAGGGTTGAACAGTGCACTGGGGAATAAAGGAAAATTTTTGGCAGAAAAAGGCATTTCTGCAGTCCACTATGCACCTACAGAATCACTCTATAGGCCGTAAAATGGCCGCATAGTGAGGTAGAAATTGGGAAAATTTGGATGCCATTTTGCGGTCGGTTAGGCGACTACAGAATAGGTCTGCGGCGCACTGTGCGACCACAGAATAAGTTTGCGGGCACATAACGACTGCATACCCAGGTAGCGGTGCCCAGTTCAAGAGGACCATTTAGCGGCCCATTTTGTGGCCCACAGATGCGTTATGCGGTCGCATATTCTGTTTTGGAGCTTTAGTTTTTTTAACTTTTATAACTCGACCCCATTTTTTTATATGGATGCTACGGATCATTTCTTAAGCAAAAACCTGATACTTTAAGAGTGAGAGAGTGCTCTAGAGTGGGAGAGGGTTCCTCAACCAATTGTTCCTCAATTGTTACTCAAATATTAGAAGATTAACAAGGAAAACTCACTAGATCTTCATCCTAGAGGTAAGATTCTATACCCTAACCCTCAATTTCAAAACTTAACTAAAAATGGGTAATTAATAAGGCAGTTCTAGGGTGTAGGAGTTGTTCATCTTTCATGCATGTATTATCAAAGGGTGTAGGAAGATTGTTGAGCCAAAAATGGTAGATAATGGGTTGTGGAATGATGGAATCCACCATAGGAGGACCTTGAAACATTAAAGCACACCTAGTGTTTGATAAAATGCTCAAATGAGCTGGAACCATGATATTCTTAATTTTTGTTCAATTTGTTATATTTCTAAAATAGATCAATGTTGCTAAGATTTTCGGAACATTTTAGAGATCAAGGAAGCTCAAGTGAGGTATGTTACTAAACTCTTCTTCTCTAAGAATTGAACCCCACAACACTTGTAAGTTTGAGTTGTTCATCATAAATCGATTATTTCGAATAAGCTTTGTGACAAAGATATATGCTCAATACATGTTTCAAATGTTTTTATCATGTTGTGCTACTAATGGAGGATGTTCTCAAAGTATGAATTACGTATCTACATGTTATGACTCCAAGTCGTGTTTCGAATGAAATTTATTATGCCAAATTGTATAGATATTGTAATTGGGATTATACCTCCACCTGCATATATTGGGATGAGGGGCAGGGCCACTTTGTATAGGTTTTTGGTATTGTTGTTACACCTCCACCTGCATATATTGGGGTGAGGTGGCACAACCGCTTTGTGTAGGTTTTTGGTATTGTGGTTACACCTCTACCTGCATATATTTGGGTGAGACAGCAGAGCCATTTTTTGTAGGTTTTTGGTACTATGATTACATTTCCACCCGCATACATTGGGGTGAGGCGGCAGGGCCGTTTGAGTAGAGTTTGTGGTATTGTGATTGCGCCTCCACCTGCATACATTAGGGTGAGGCGGTGGGGCCCCTTTATGTAAAGGTGGTTGCAGAGGATATCAACATAAAATTTGTAAATATTATCGAAAGCTCTTGAGAAATTTGCTTTGTCTTTAACGACTATCTATGCTATTCTATTGTCACCCTGATTCATCATATTCACGTTGTATTTCCAAGTCCTTGATTAGGTGTTTGGCTTTCATACTAGTACTAGTCGACATGTACTAACGTCTCTTTTGCCGGGGGTGATGCATCTTTAATGGATGCAGGTGGTTCCACAGTGGAAGGTATTGACTAGTGATAGTGGTACTCATTCTTCCTAGCTGCTTTGTTGACCCCCGTTTCATTCTGGGGTCGTTCATCTTTTTTCCCGTGTGTATTATTATGTTTTGAGATATAGCCGGAGATCATTGTACTCTTTTGTATCTATTAGAGGCTTCATAGACATAGTGTGGGTTGTGTATTAGCGTGGGAAGTATAAACTAAAGATGTTGTAATTGTATCACATGCTTCTTATGTTAAACTATGGTTGTGAAATGTATCGTTTTAGGGACTTATAAATGATACAACTAATAGTGTCGAACAGGAGCTGTTCATATGACTATATCATTATCTAATTAATGGAATAAATCCATTCTTTATTTATAAGCAATTTGGGTAGAAGGAACTTTAGCAGGCTTGCTCTGTTGGGTTATCTCGGTTGAGCGTCGGTCGCACTTCCCGAGGTTGGGGCGTGACAAGTTCGGTCACCTAGAAAGAATCCAAATAGCAATCACTGGCCCCGGCCCCGACCGAACCAAAAAAGTATGAGACATACGAGGATGACGATTATAGAGTCCATAGGTCCTTCATAGCCGCTGACGATTCCGATGCCACCAAGTCAGTTGTTGAGGAGCTGGATTAAGTCAGATTGATCGAGCACCTGCCCAATCAGAAAGTATACCTGGGCATGGTGCTAACTCCCGAACTCAAGAAAAAACTCATTGAAGTCCTTATAGATAACATAGATTGTTTCGCTTGGTCCCATCTTTACATGATACGGATCCCGCAGGAAATAATTACTCACAAGCTGGGCTTGGATCCGAAGTTTTCATCCTGTTAAACAGAAGAGGAGACTTTAGGCTGAAGTCAAGCATAGATTCATCAAAGAAGAGGTATCCAAACTCCTTAAAATAGGTTCCATTCGAGAAGTCAAGTGCCCTAATTGGTTAGAATACATAGTGGTAGTGCCTAAAACGGGAAATAAATTAAGAAAGTGTGTAAGAACTGAACAAGTCATGCCCTAAGGACTCTTTTCCATTGCCTAAAATCGATCCCATGATCGATGCTACGACCGGCCACGAGACACTTAGCTTTCTCGCCGCCTATTCCGGTACAACAAGATTTGGATGGACCAAAGCGACCAAGAAAAGACTTCCTTCATTACTAAATATTGCACCTATTGTTATAACGTAATGCCATTCAGACTAAAAATTTCAGTGCCACTTATCAATGCCTGGTAAATCGGATATTCGAAGAGCAAATAGGAAAATCAATGGAGGTTTACATTGATGACATGTTAGTTAAGTCCCTTCAAGTAGAGGACCATTTGTAACATTTGCAAGAAACCTTCAACATACTAAAGAAATACAATATGAAGCTGAAGCTGGAGAAATGCGCATTTAGAGTCGTATCCGAGAAGTTCCTTGGTTTCATGGTGTCCAACCGGGGAATCAATATCAATCCAAAAAAGATTAAGGCCATAGAAAATATCACCATGGTGGACAATGTCAAGGTCATTCAAAGGCTAACCGGGCACATCGCCACCCTTGGTCGGTTCATTTCAAGGTCCTACAATAAGAGACATCGATTCTTCTCGTTATTAATGAAGAAGAATAACTACTCGTGGACCTCGGAGTGCCAGAAAGCTTTGGAAGAACTAAAACGGTACCTTTCGAGTGCACCTTTGCTTCATACTACAAAGGCAGACGAGTAGTTGTACCTATACTTGGCGCTACTCGAGATAACGGTAAGCAGAGCCTTAGTCTGGGAGGAAGAAGGTATGCAATTTCCTATATATTATGTTATTAGAACTCTAGGCGAGGCCGAAAAAAGGTATCTTTGCTTGGAGAAATTGGCGCTCGCTTTTGTAAGCGCCTCCAGGAAGTTAAGGCCACATTTTTAGTGCCATCCCATATCTGTCGTTACTACTTACCCATTGGGGAACATAATGCACAAACCCTAGCTCTCAAGACAATTGTCCAAATGGGCCGTAGAAATTAGCTGGTACAAAATTGAGTATCGACCCCAAACTGCCATTAAATCTCAAATTTTGGCAGACTTCGTGGCCGACTTCATGCTGGCTTAGTAACCGAGGTCGAAAAAGAATTGTTTTTAACCTCGAGGACCTCCTTGGGGATCTGCACCCTCTTTATGGATAGTGCCTTGAACGCAATGGGGTCCGGACTCGGCATCGTGTTGAAGCTGCCCTCGGGTAATGTAGTTAGGCAATATATTAGAACTGTGAAATTAACTAACAATAAGGCCAAGTATGAGGCCATGATTGCAGGTCTCGAATTGGCTAAAATCCTGGGGGCTGAAGTGATCGAAGCTAAATGCAGTTCCCTCCTTTTGCTGAATCAAGTCAATGGGACATTCAAAGTGAAGGAAGAACGAATGCGAAGTTACTTGGATAAACTACAGTTAATGCTACATTGATTCAAGGAATGGACCCTACAACACGTGTATCGGGATCAAAATAGCAAAGCCGATACTCTGGCTAACTTTGGTCATCGGTTGATGATGAAGAATTAATATTGGTAACCGTCATAAAACTCATAAAATTAGTATTGGAAAAAGGCCAAGCCGAGATAAATTTGACATGCTTAACCTAGGACTGGAGAAACAAGTATATAGATTACCTGAAGACCGGGAAGCTACCCTCGGATCCTAAAAAATCGAGGGTTCTGTGCCTGAAGGTGGCCAGGGTTAGTCTGTCCGAAGATAATACCCTATTCAGAATAACGTTTGATGGCCTACTCTCCATATGTATGTGTCATGCCCCAAACTCAGGGAGCGTGACCAACGCTCAATCGAGATAACTCGGCTGAGCAAGCCTGTATAATACCTTCTACCCAAACTCACTCATGAATAAAGAGACGATCTATTTCACTAATTAGGCAGTGATGAGGATCATGTGAACAACAACACCAATTCATTATCAATAGTTACATCATTTATATGTTTCAAAATACATACACTCTTATAGTTCAATGTGGAACATGTGATATAATTACAACATTACTAGTTCGACTTCGCCAAAACCAACATACCACCCACACTATGTCTACGGAGCCTCTAATTGATACAAAAGAGTACAGTGATAGTGCCGACCACCAGGGCCTGGCTATACTTCAAAACATAATACATAAGGACAAAAGATTACACGACCCCGAAATGAAGTGGGGTGAACCAAGTCAGTTGGGAAAAAGGTGTATCAATGATCAAAGCTGCCTGCTGTGGAACCACCAATCCATTAAATGTGCAGCGCCTCTAGCAAAATGGACGCTAGTACATGTGGAATAGTACTAGTATGAATGACTAAACATCCTCTCAATAGAACGAATGATAACACAACAATGAACAATCATAAACATCAATGGGAGTCTAAAACAATACCCAAAACATCAAGTTAGGAATAAGACAAGTTTCAAACAATTTCCATATTCTATGTTCGGGATCTTTAGGACTAATATGCCACTGTTTACAATTTCGATTACAATTTCCAACACAGTGACCACCATAAGTGCGGGGCATCCGATCACGACCTGATTGGCTAGGCTGTCTTATACGAGACATCAACCACAATCATAATTTTAATTAAAATTTCCAACACAATCAACACCATGTGTGCAACATGGCGTCCAATCACGACTAGGCTGTCTCATAAGAGACATCACCTTTTCCTATCAATCATCTCATTCATACTTCTCTCATACCTTTCCATTTTATTGGCACTAGTGGTCACAATCGTAATATCCCTTTTTTTATCTAGCATGTTGGCCGTATTTCATATTTTACATTTCATGATCACCTTTTTCACTTTCAACCATCATCATGGATTTCAATAACAAGGCACTTACATTCAAGACATTAAGCACACATATGAGCAAACAAGAGTCTTAAAGGCATTGAGGTTTCTTACACAGTTGGCATTAGCTATCATTTGAAATGCAACTTGAAGCCATAGCATCTAGATAAACAACCCATACTTTGAACAAGTTATCAAATAGTAGTACAACATAACAAGAGCATTTGGAATACATATTGAACACATATATCTTTTAACACAAAGTTTATTCGGAATAAGTAATTCATAATGAGTAACTCTGGACGTACTATGACATTGTGGGGTTCAATTCCAAGAGAAGAGTTTATCCAACATACCTCACTTGAGCTTCCTTAAACTCTAAAATGTTCTGAAAATCTTAACAACTTCAATCTATTTTAGAAATATAACAAATTGGACCAAAAATTAGGAAGATGATTATGGTTCCAGCTCATTTGAGCATTTTATCAAACACTAGGTGTTCATTAAGGTTTCAAGGTCCTCCTATAGTGGATTCCATAATCCCTAACCCATTATCTACCATTTTTAGCTCAACAATCTTCCAACACCCTTTGATCACACATGCATGCAAGATGAGCAACTCCCACACCCAAATATTGCCTTACTAATTACCCCATTTTAGTTAAATTTCAAAATTGAGGGTTAGGGTGTAGAATTTTACCTCTTGGATGAAGACCTAGTGAGTTTCCCTTGTTAATCTTCCAAGATTTAAGCAAGAATTAAAATACAACTGGTTTAGGAACTCTCTCACACTATAGAGCACTTCCCCACTCTCAAAATATAAGTTTTAAACCTTCTAATGACCCCCAATATTTTTTATAAGAATGGGATCGGGTTTTTAAAACCAGAAAAATGAAGCTTTGTAACACAATCTGCGGTTGCATATGAGATTTCATAAAGCTTCTACGGTCCACGAAATGGCCTCCAAAACTAGGCAACTTTGCCTGGGTATGCGCTTGTTATGCGGCTCGTAGACCTGTTGTGCGGTCACACAGTACACCACAGACCTGTTCTGCAATTGCATAATCTACTGCAAAATGGCATCCAAACTTGCCTAGTTATTGCCTCACTCTATGACCATTTGGTGGTCCACAGAGTTATTCTGCGGCCGCATAGTGGACCGCGGCTTTCAAGCTCGCTCTGAAGAATCTCTATAATCATGAACACATTGGTCTACCTTGGTACCAGGAAATTTTGGGTTTTAGGTAAAATTTTACGGGTGTTACAGTCTGGGACCGGGAGACATCCAGTATGTTTTGTGGGCAGTTCATGAAGGTACCTGTGGGAAACATTTGGGTCCAGAATTGTTAGTTCGTAAGATAATTAGGGCCGACTATTACTGGATCAACATGGAGAAAGATGCGAAGGAGTTCGTGTGAAAATGCAATAGCTGTCAGAGGCACGCACCAATGATCCATCATCCCGGGGTGCTAATACATTTGGTCTTGTCACCTTGGCCATTCATGAAATAGGGAATGGACATCGTCGGTACCCTGCCATGGGCACCCAGTAAGGATAAATTTATATTATTTATGACTAACTATTTTTCTAAATGGGTTGAAGCTCGGGCATTCGACAAAGTCAGAGAAAAAGAAGTTATTGATTTTATTTAGGACCACATAATATGTCGGTTCGAGATGCCAGTTAAGATTGTATGTGACAATGGGAAGCAGTTCATTGGCAACAAGGTAAGCAAATTTTTCAAGGACCATAAAATCAAAAGGATCTTATCAACACCCTATCACCCTAGTAGGAATGGGTAGGTGGAGTCTACAAACAAAACCATATTCCAAAACCTTAAGAAAATGTTGACCGACGCCAAAGGAAAATGGAAGGAAATTTTGCCCGAAGTCTTTTGGGCATACCGTACGACCTCAAAGTCTAGTACCCGGACCACCCTATTTTTGTTGGTCTATGGTGGCAAAGCACTAATACCTATCGAGGTAGGAGAATCGAGTCTCAAGTTCCGATATGTGACCAAAGAGTCAAACGGTGAGGCCATGAGCACGAGCCTGGAACTATTGGATGAAAGGCTTGAGGCCGCCCTCGTCCGGTTGGCCACCCAAAAATAGCAGATCGAAAGGTATTACAACTGGAGAGCCAACCTCAGACACTTCAATATCGGGGACTTGGGGTTGAGAAAAGTGACACTGAACATCCCGAACCCGAATGAAGGGAAGCTGGGACCTAATTGGGAAGGTCCATATCGAATTATCGAGATTACCGAGAAAGGTTCATACAAACTCGAAGACGGGAATTGTGCGTAGCTGCCGAACAATTGGAACGTGACCCACTTAAAACGATACTACTGCTATGGTATGACCTCATTTATTCCTTATATATATATTGCCAATTGGACTAACACTTGCACGCAATGACCAAAGGATGATGTAGTTGTTAGGCCTGAAAGCATGCGTTGTACTTTTTTCCCTTGAACCGGTTTTGTCACAAATGGGTTTTTGGCAAGGTTATTAACGAGGCAACAATAGATCATGCAAACTTAGAGTTGAAGACCGATTGTAAATTGGAGTTGATGGTCACATCAATATTATCCGAGCCCTATCGATGTTCGACCTTGAATACTGGGTTACATAACCCTCGGGTCATGATTTGTAGCAACGAAGGAAACTCTGTGCTCGAACAGTCTAGGCTCGATAACTAGGATTCATTGTAAGGGAAAAACAGTCAAATGAGCTGTGCTTGCTGATGATAGGCTATAATTACGTATTTTAGTCGATTATTACGCTCTAATTTACTGCACTTTAGTTGAGGTTGTGCTTTAATCGCCAATGTTTTGCACTAACGGTGTGTTTTATGCCTTGTAGGAGTGATTCCGAGCTATATAGATGTTATGAAATGATTTAAGTGATTTGAAGCTTTGAAGTCTGAGTAAAAGCTCAAGGAATTAAGTTGGGATCGTGTTCGGGGGTCAAATTTGATAATTAAGTACGAACGAAGACTCGAGGAGGAATATTGCGCACTGTCTAGTAAAATAGACATAATTTTTTGCTAAGACATCAATTTGGGCTCCGTAATATATGGTTGGAAAGATAACTCAAATGGATACAACTTTCATGTTTTTCCAAATTCCAAACGGAAAAGGGTAAAAAATGCAGTAAAAAGTGCACCGCGGTCGTCACCGCGGTCGCGCCGCGGTTTGAGGCAGTGCCTTCCGCGGTCGTCACCGATCCACACCGCGGTCGCGGCAGTCCAGGCATGAAATATTGTCCTTTTTCGCCTAGGAGAAGGTATAATTGTTTGGGCCCGACCCGAATTGGTATATATACATGAGAAAACGATATTTTTGAGAGGGGGACATATTTTTGACATATATTTGACCTAAGGAGGCAGAGACACCAATAAGAGCAAGGCGGGGAATTCTTCAACAAGTTTTTCCTTCTTCTTCTTGTTTTTCATTGTTGGTTATGACTTTTGATATTGTAGTTTTACATACTATTATGAATAGCTAATTTGTTATCTAAGGTTTTGGTGAAATCCGTTGGGGATGAATTGGTTGTTATATTAATATAGTTTTGAGTTGTTTGTTAATCTCTATTTGCTCAACTACGTTTTGATTTTGGTTAATTGAAAGGATCCTCAATTAGTCGTTCCTATTTATTATGTATCTGCTTGAGAGAGAGTGCATATTTAGGTAGTTGTTTGAATAATATCACTCCCGGAGTATAGACGAGAGTCATAACCGAGGGTTTAGAGGTTGGATTAG